>JBBPDB010040960.1:0-11396 GCA_037974465.1 Brachypetersius altus | reverse complement strand
GTGGCTTACCGGCTTATGTGTGTTTCTCACGTTCCAGATCTTCCACCAAGCTACATTGTGGGCACAGTTCACCTATCATTCTGACCCTCACCGTGATAGAATGTCAGTGTTCTGGACCCTAGAGGAAAAGCAACAGCTGTGGGAGATGGTCACCCAGCAAATGAATGAGATTGCGGGGCTGAAGCAGGAAATGGTGGCTCTCCATGCAGAGATGGTCGGTCTTCGTACTGAGATCGCCAACCTGCAACAGACCCTGCAGCAAATCTAAGCTGGGGAACCTAGCCCTCCGCAGGCTGTCTCTGCGCCTCCACTTCCTAAGATCGCTCTCCCTGAAAAGTGGAGTGGTAAGGATGGGAAGTGTTAAGTGTTTCTAACAAATCTCAATCTCTTGTTCGAGTTCCAGGCACAACGCTACCCCACCGATCACAGCCGGATTGCCCTCCTCACTTCCCTCCTTACCGGGCAGGCAGCGGAAAAGGCTGCGGTGGTCATCCGCTCAGACAGTGAGACCACCCACTTCTACGCAGAGTTTGCCAAACAGCTCAAGATCGCATTCCAGCATCCTGAGAGCAAGGTGGTGGTGGATTCCCATCTCTACCACCTTCGCCAAGGGGATCGCCCGGTGAGCCAATACACCAGCGACTTTCGCACATTGGCGGTGCAGACCACTTGGAGTGACGCGGCGCTGAGAGGGGCTTTCAACTAAGCTCAAACATGAGCTGGCGGCTCGCGAATTGCCTGTAGGCCCATTCCAGTGGAACTGGGGAACCCATGCAGTTAGGGCGTACATCCCTGTCAGCAACGGAGAAGGAATGGCGGTTCCGCGAGGGTCTGTGTGCCTACTGCATCTCCCCCAATCAAAATCTGTCCTCTCCGGCCAGGAAACGGGTCGACCAAGTGAAGAGGGGGAGGAATTCTCTTAGTCCGCTGGTTTACGCCTCCTGCCCATTATCCGTTCCGGTTCTTCATGACTCCATCGTATCCTGGTCATGTCTGAAGATTCTTCAATGGGGACCGACCTGCAGTGAACTCGGCGCCAGCTGGGACGTGCTAGTGGGAGTCAGGGCCTCCGATGTAGACCTGGAGGCCATTCCCATCCCGGACCGTGACCTGGCGGGGGTTTTCAGTTTTCAGGAAGCCACTAAGTTACCACCTCATCGCCCTTACGACCTGCCGATTGAACGCCTGCCGGGCGTGGAACCACCCCGCGGCCACCTCTACTCTCTGACGAAGGAAGAGCAGCAGGCGATGGACGAGTACATCACCAAAGGGTTCTGCCACGGGACCATCTGCCCCTCTAAATCTCCTGTGGCCACGGGGTTCTTCTTTGTAAAGAAGAAAGACGGGGGCCTCCGTCCGTGCGTCGATTATCGGGTGCTGATCTTTACCAAACTGGATCTTCGGAGCGCGTACAATCTTGTCCGCATCAGGGAGGGAGATGAGTGGAAGACGGCCTTCATAACCCCCACCTGCCACTACGAGACGCTAGTCATGCCTTTCGGATTATGTAACTGCCCATCTGTCTTCCAGCAGCTCATATTGGACGTCCTCCGTGACATGCTGGGTCGGTGGGCATTCGCCTACCTGGACGACATCCTGATTTACTCCAACACCATAGAGGAGCACACCCAGCATGTCAGAGCAGTGTTAAAGAGGTTGCTGGCCCACCAACCGTTCTGCAAATTGGAAAAATGTGCTTTTCACCAGCACTCCACTACCTTCCTTGGTTTTATTATCTCCTCCCAGGGGGTAGCCATGGATCCCCAGAAGCTGGAGGCTGTGCGACTGCTCAAACAGCTGCAATGTTTTCTGGAGTTCGCCAACTTCTACCGGCTGATTCATCCAGCACTTCTTACTGCTCTCACCAAACCCAAGCCTGGACCCTTCAGCCTCACTCCTGAAGCCATCTCCGCCTTCCGTCACTTGTGTCATCTTTTCACCTCTGCTCCCGTTTTCACTCATCCTGATCAAGACAAGCCATTCATTGTCGAGGTGGATGCCTCCGATGTGGGCGTAGGGGCCGTTCTTTCGCAGCAAGGTCCAGATAGGTAGCAACACCCCTGTTGCTTCTTCTCCAGGAAATTCAATCCCACGCAGCAACAGTACTGGGTGGGGGACCGTGAGTTGCTTGCCATCAAGTGGGCTCTGGAGGAATGGCATCATTGGCTCCAGGGCGGCAGTGACCCATTCACCATCTGGACGGACCATCAGAACCTCACCACCATCCGCTCGCCCAAGATCAACAACCCCAGGCAGGTGCGGTGGGCACTGTTCTTTGAACAGTTCTGCTTTAAGATCTCGTAACGCCCGGGGTCCAAAAACATTGAGGCTGATGCCCTCTCACGCCAGGTCCAGGCTGAGAATCCCCGGGCGGATCCCGCGCCTGTCCTGCCACCTGACGTCATCATCGATCCTCTCCAGTGGGGGTTAGAAGAGAGGGTGCGCCCTGAACAGGCCTTGGAGAGACGCCCCCCACTATACGTTCCCTTTAGCGTGCATCAGGAGACGCTTCTATGGGCTCATTTGTCCAGCGTTGCGGGCCACCCGGGAGTTCATCGCACGCTCACCCTGCTAAAACGGGTTTTTTGGTGGCCCTCCATATATAAAGACGCCAAAGACTTTGTTCTCGCCTTCTCCACCTGTGCTCGGGCTAAAACACCACTGCCCTGGGAGATCTTCACCCTCTCCCGGTTCCTCGTCACCCCTGGTCCCACATCGCGGTGGATTTCATTACGGGATTACCTGAGTCTCGGGGGGGGAAAACCACCATCCTTACCATCGTGGACAGGTTCTCCAAGGCTGTTCATCTGGTGGCCCTTCCCGGACTCCCCTCGGCTAAGGAAACAGCTGAACTCCTCTTAGAGCATGTAGTCCGTTTGCATGGGTTCCCCAAGGACTTCGTCTTGGACAGAGGGCCGGTGAACTTCACGGTGAAGTTCTGGCAGGCCTTCTGCCATCTGGTCCAAACCACCACCAGTCTGTCGTCAGGATACCATCCGCAGACTAATGGCCAGACGGAGCGGGCCAACCAACAGCTGGAGCGCTTCCTTCGATGCTTCGTGGCGGAGCATCAATGCTCCTGGACTATCTCCGGTGGGCGGAGCTGTCCTACAACCTGATGACCACATCTGCCATCAGCCTCAGCCCCTTTGAGGTCTGTGATGGGTTTCAGCCACCCATGTTCGAACACCAGAAACCAGAGGTTGAAGTCCCGTCTGCCCAAGTGTTGGTCCGCCGGTGCTGCCGACTGTGGAACCAAGTTCGTCGGGCCACCACCAGAGCCAACCATCGCTACACCACTCAACATCATCGGCTGCACCCTCTGGGACGACTCTTCCACATAGGTACCTCTCATCACGGCACATCAACCTGAACACAGAGTCTAAGAAGCTCTCTCCACAGTTCCTGGGACCCTTCAAGATCATTCACCGGATCAATCTTGTCACCTACAGGCTCCTGCTGCCTGCCTACATGCGGATCCATCCCATGTTCCACATCTCACAACTGAAACCTGTTATTTTCTCTCCTCTGTCTCCCCAGGATCCAGCTCCACCGCCTCCTTGGATCATTGATGGTGGTCCTGCCTATACGGTTCGGCAGATTCTGGACTCGTGATGCTGTGGCCATAGTACCCAGTACCTGGTCGACTGGGAGGGCTATGGCCCGGACGAGCGGTCCTGGATCCCCGGCCCTTTCGTACTGGACAAGACCCTCATCCAGGACTACCATTGTCGGGTGTCCTACCTTCTGGGCCCGTCGGGAGCCGGTCCTAGAGGGGGGATACTGTCACACGCACCTGATTATGTGACGTCACTAGGCACCGGAGTTGACTCACTTCAGGTATATAAACAGGAAGTAAGTGACACTGACATTGAAGATGCTAAGCTTCATGCCCTTTGTCACCTCAATTCAACTCCTGACTCATCTCTCCGGGAACCGTGAGTACTCTGACTCCTCGGAGTCCCTTTATATACCAATCAGTGTGTGTGTTCAGAGCAAGGGTTCATATTGGTGTGAACTTCCTTAGGAGCATTCTGAGAATAACTGCGTGGCTTACCGGCTTACTTGTGTTGCTCACGCTTAAGCTCTTCCACCGTGCTACAAAGTGGGCACAGTTCACCTATCGTTCTGACCTCCCTCGTGACAGAATCACTGGAAAACTTTCTTGCCTTTTTAAAAACACAGACGGAGTGGGTGTGCTCGAAGGGTCTTGCCTCTGTGCTTCATACTCTGCATGGCGATCAGGATGTTTTGATTGTATATGATAAATTAATCCCAACGTTGAGAAAGTCTTTGTGGATGCACCCTCTCTACTAACGTGTCGTTCTTAGATGTATCAAAATACGCCCACATGGCAGACATGTTGACTCTAATCCAATCTGGCGCGTGCAGGTCACGGATGTTGATTGCATCATCGCTGTTTCGGTCACAAAAAAAATTTGTGCAGAAACCGAAAATTCATTTTTTGCCATTTTCAGTGGCCGAATATTCTGTGCATCCCTAGGAGTATTGCAACGTTCTTCTCATTGGCCTCCCCAAAAAGAGAACTACTCAGCTACAGCTACAACAACAAACAAGAAAAAGGTTCAGCAAAAACAAAAGTGTTGCGTTTATATTTTTGTTCAGTATAGTTAGTGGTTTCAGCCCTAATATATATCTATTATGTTTGAAAATCAGCCTTGTGTGTCTCTTAGAGCTGGAGCTGGTCCGTTAGTGGTGCCTGAATCGAAACTGGGTGAAATGGAATTCAGTCATTATGCTGCCAACTGCTAAAAGCAGCTCCCCATGGAAAGCAGAGCCTGATTGTTGCCGCTTTTAAGAAACTTAAACCAGGCTTGTTTTTTGCTTGCTTTCAGCAGGACTTTCATCTGCTCTCTTTTATATTACTTTATTTGCGGTTGTCTTAGTTCTTTTTATTGATCTTAAATCCTTTTATACATCCTCTATACATTTTATGTATATGCTTTGTACGCTTTTATGCTAGTTTGATCTTTGTGAAGCACCCTGAATGGCTATTGTGTGTGATAGTGTGCTATACAAATAAACTTACCGTACCTTGCCCTTCTCTTACATAACATCCCCGAAGTAGTGCTAGAGGAAATTAAGATGCAATTAATCAATGTTTCAGTGAATCTGCTATTGATATACAGTATGGTGCAAACTCATATTGTTCAACAATTTGCCGACAACAGCTTATATTTTAGCCTTGATACATTAACTGATCACAGACCAGTTATTAAATCACAGCTATTTATTTCTAAGGTTTGTATTCTTTCTTTTTTGTTTCCATTCTGCTGTTATTACTCTGTCCACAGTGAGCTTTGTAGACATCTCTGATCAGTCTGACAGCAACAGCTCAGGTAAGCGCCATGGCCAAACTTTATTGCTGTTATTTCTTCTAATCTGTTTACTGTCATGATGACATACAATAAAAGACATGAATGTCTGTGTTTGTGTGTGTGTGTCATGTGCGCGCATCAGGCATGTTTTGTAGAACATTCATCGATGGCATTGGTACCTGTTGGCCTCACAGTAAAGCTGGGGAAATGGTGTCGCGTCCCTGTCCCGAACTCCTTTATGGAGTGAGATACAACACCACCAGTAAGAAATTATTTTCTGCTTTCATACCAAGGCAAAAAGTAGTGGTTTCTGCTTATGTATCTGTTTATCTCCATTAATAACATGATTTCTTAATGCTGTTCTCACATTTGATATGGAAAGGACATGATCTAACAAAGCTGACAATTAGTCGATCATCAATTTTATGTCTGGAACTAAACTAACCACTTGAATGGGAATGTCCTCCTACTCTGATGAAACGATGAAACAATGCTTACAGCAATGAAATTTGTTATTTTACTGGTATATTTTTTTATTCAAATTTTCAGTCATCAACATTTATGCTGGCCCTGTGCTTTTTTCCTCTGCTTTGTCTTGCTTTGTCACACACACACACACACACACACTTGCTATTAGTATATTTGTGAGGACTTCCATTGACTTGTGTAAAACTGATCAACACCCTGCCTTGACCCACTTTTTGAGTCTTCATGCTGTTTATCCCATAATTTTGCTTTGCCACACACACACATGCACACGCACACTTAGGCCAGCTAGATCACCTCTCTATCCGCGCGATTGGTTCTGATTTTAGGGTCAGTTTGATATGTTTATGCTGCTATAACATATAATTTGATATGTTTATGCTATAACCACTACCACTTTTCTAGGAAGGCTTTCCACAAGATTTTTGTTTCTGTGGGAATTTGTGCCCTCATTCTGTAGAGCATTTCTGAGGTCAGGTGCTGATGTTAGACGAGAAGGCCTGGCTCACAATCTCATTAAAGCATTAAAGTATTAAAATTTCCCTTTACTGGAAGTATTGGGCCGCCTTCATTCAATAATTAAGAGGTGTGTCCCAATACTTTTGGCTATATAGTGTATGCTGTTTTATACTGTACGATATAACATTAATCCGAATTGTACTATTCTACATAATACTACATATACTGTACCAATAAATTCGCAGCTAATGGTGGTGTGCTGTTTTGACATGGTATTTAGTGTGGTCGCATGCTGTTTTGGACACAGGCATGCTTAGGTTCCAGGGTCAGATCACAGTTTGTTTAAAAAATTCTGTACGGCTGTATCTACAAATGCTTAACAAAATATCTTCAGACAGCTTATCAGTAGTGACAGACCTACAGTGGAACATGAAAGCAAAAAGTCACCCAGGCGTACTTTGGAATGTCGAGTTTACTTCAATCAAATGGCCTAGTTGGGAAAAACAATCAAGGATAACAAGCCATGCCTGATCTGTACCATACCTGATTTATTTTTATTTCATTGCTTAAATCAAGTCAGCATTCAGTACATTGCTGGTCTGTCTGTCATGTGGATATGTTTGTGTAAGGCTGTGTGCGTGTTTGTGAACGATACAAAGGTATTCTTCACCTCTTTATTTAGCTTTACAATCTTTCAGTCCTGCATAGTAACTCTCACACACACACTACATGCGTTTCAAACGTTAAAGTTAAAATAGGATACAGCTATGGACTCTTTCTCATACATACATACACTCATACATAGACACAAAAAGTATATTACATGTAAAACTCATTCCAGTGCAGTAAGTTATGTATTTGAAGCAAAATCCCTCAAATCTCTTCCATAACTATCTGGAAAGCCCTTCATTTTAAACCCAAATGTTCCGGTTAAGGTTTTTTAGTATGTGTTTGTAGCAGTCAATAATTGGAAAGGACCACATTTATATAATTTTCCTTCCACACCAAATGTAATTAATCAAGCAAGACATGGAGACCAAATTTTGCTTCTTTAATTTATTTGTGGAGTTCACAGAAACTGATTCTAGATCAACCCTGCTACTTCTCAGGTGGTATGTGAAATGTTCAGCTGCACTGGGAAGCTTTATTTTTATAGTTTGCAGTAAATCATATCATGCCCTAAATCACATCAATAGCAATCAGCACCACCTTAATAAGGAGCTGGATGTTCAAGCTGTTTTGAGGATGTATTTACAAGAAGGACTTGTTACTATTTGACATCCATTGTTAAACCAAAGTATCAGAATCAGAATCGCGTTTATTGGCCAATTATGTGAGCGAGCACATGCAAGGAATTTGATTCCGGTCAATGATGTCTCTCAAACACAACAGTATAAAACAACTACAATATGTAAAGACACAATGAACGATGAACACAGTGAACGATGAACAATATGAAGAAGCAATGTTTGAACATGTCTTGACTGTTCAACTGCAAGGTTCAAGGTTAAAAGTTGCATTGTCATCTGCAGCTGTTGACAAGTACAAAGTGAGATGAGGTAACATTTCTACATGGACCACTGTGCAACATATAGCAACTTATAACATCCAACAGAATGTAGGTTACAACAGACAGAGGACAACAGATGGACAAGAAATAGACAGCAAGTGTGGGCATTAAATAATCCTTCTGGAGTGATGAGTATTGCACTATAGGTATGATTACGGCACAGGAGGCATTTAGCACTATTGGACAGAGTTCAATGCTGCTAAATGGGGTCTACTATATTTAGGGTACATTTCAATGTGTAATTATATTTTACTCCAACTACACTACAATAGAGTCAGAGCACTTTGTATTTAACAACAAAATATGATTCAGAATACATTAAACCCCAACTTTAACGTGGATCAGCAGTCACGGTTTCAGTCCATTACAGATTTTTTCTGAGAAATCAAACGGCAGAGATTCCCTGTTACAACTTTTTTTCGTGGCAATGAAAATGCTTGAAATGCTTGGAATTGTACTTTACTTATAAATATTCACACACATTCAGCTACATTTCCATATAAAAAAATAACTATATTTTTTTATAGGAGAGAAACACAAAGAAAGCGTGTCTTGGGATGGTGAAATGCTGCCGTACTTAGAAACCGGAGGTTTGAAAGTAGCCACTCTGAGAATGCTATTTATTTCTCTGTGCTGCTGATTGGCTGATGCCCTATGACACAGCTGCAGTCCAGAATTTCCCCCTTGAAGTGCCTCGAGTGTTCTCATGTTTTTCATTTTGTTCTTCTTAAAGCCCTGGATTTTTATTACTGTAAATTAAATTAATTTATCACTGTTTTTACCTGCTTATTCCAAATAAAAACGACAGCACATACCAAAGTAAACATGTGTGCATTACTTACAGTGCAGTCTATACAGGGGTAACATCAATAGTTACATTGTAGCACTGCGCGAGACAGCGGTTCAGTGTAAACTGTACAGTACGAATATGGGTTCACCCATGTGGGGGTTTAATGGTTTACCCATATTTGTACTGTACCGTACTGTATTAAGCTGGGTTTAAAATGGAATTGAGGTGTTTTGGGAGCATATTTGGGGGCATATTTAGGGTTAATACTATAAATATTTAGGCTTTTTTTACCACATCACAACGCGTTTTTTCACTATACGCAGGTGCTCTTAGAACATAACCCAAGCGATAAGCTGGAGTTTACTGTATATGTATCCTATATTTTAAATATTTCGCTTTAATGGTTAATTATTCCTTTGTTGAAGGTCTCTCATAAGTAGGGCAGCACTGTTCAGAATCAGAAAACTTTATTTATCCTGGAGGAAATTGTTCACATCATGACTGCACACTCAGACAAGACAGAACAATACAGAATAAAAATACCTGAATATATAATAAAATATACTCAAACTAGAAATATATTAAGTAGGGAATAGTACAACTTAAAAATTATACCCATAATAAAAGTATACTAAGAGGAGAACTTTAAGTTAAAAATAGAACACTCTGTACAGTAAGTAGAATAAAACAGTTACGTCTAAAGACGCAAGACCCTTAACCCCAAGTTAAGGGGTTACATTTATCAGACGTTTTTATCCAAAGCGACTTCCATTCCCTACCTACTTAGGGGTGGTTAGGTAGGGAATGGAAGTCGCTTTGGATAAAAGCGTCTGATAAATGCCGTAAATGATTGGCTGGGCCAATGTGAATTCCTCGTTTCTGATAGGCTGAGTCCGTGGAGAGACTTCTGGGTATTGTAGTTTATCCCCCGTAAACATTTAAAAACCGCTTATTTTAACCTTCGAGGTATCACTTGTCTACACTCGCCCACAAAGCGTCTCATGTTAGATCTAATTTATTTGATACGGATAAATAAAACTAGTCTAAACGCTGTAAAATAAAAAAAAGGACAGAAGGGAAATACAGTAGACCCCGTGACTTTCCGACGGTGATCTTTACGACAGTAGAAATTGCTCACCGACTGTTTTCGTTGGGATGATGGCTGCGTACGAAGGAGCGTTCGAAAGTTCGAGGAACATCCAGGAGAAGAAATTAGAGAAGAGAAAACACAGAGAGGACATTCTCCAGCAGGTAAAGCTCCAGCTGGTTATGCTCGTGTAAAACCTTCACGGGTAAAGCTAAAGCAGGTCCTCCAGTGGGTAAAGCCATGGCAGATCCTCCAGTGAGTAACGCCATTGCAGATTGTCCAGCGGGTAAAGCTAGAGCATATATTCCAGCGGGAAATGCCATGGTAGGTCCTCCAGCGGGTAGAGCTAGAGCAGATGCTCCAGCGGATAATGCTAGAGCAGAACCCACACGAGGTAAAGATCCTCCCTCCTTCTGGTCGTGGTTTCCACTGGAGGTGGAGTGTTTGTGGATCAGCACTGCACTTGAACGGGCCGCTAGAGTGAGACAGTGTAGAGTGAGTTAGAGAGGAAAGCAGTGGAGAAAACTCTAGTCTGTAGGAATGTTCTCATCCAGCTGTTCTCCAGCTTTGGCGGTACAGTATAGTGGTTAGCAGAGCTGCCTCCATCTCTCTCTCTCTATCCCTCACCCCCTTTTATCTAGGCCCCTCCTTTTACTGTCTCTCCCTCCATTCCCAATTTCTTGGTGTCTCTCATTACTTCTCTCTCCCTGTCCCTGTCCCTCAGGCAAAGAAGAAGTATGAGGATGAGGAGCGACGGGAAGCGGCAAGGAAGGCTCGTGGTGAACACACCTGGATGCTGCCTGAGATCAACCAGAGGCTGGAAGAGATCAGTCAGGTGAGGGGACATGTGATGTATGGCAGTTATAGAGTGAGGCGCTGATCAGTTTGAGAGATCCGATGTTAAAAAGTAGGTAAACAGAGATGTTTCGGTTTCTTAGAACAACACATGCTGTTTAAACTTGGGATGCACCGAATAATTTTTTTTTTTGGCCGAAACTGAAAATGAGGAGACGCTTGGCTGAAAACCGAAACACTGAACGAAATAATTGTTCCAGTTTTTGTAATATTGCCGTTATGGCTGTGACTGTATGTACTTGTAATTGCATGAATTAATATTCAAGGTTCAAATAATAAATCTTACAAACTATGAAAATATTTTTTTGGCATTATAAATATTGAAATATTACACAATTAAATGTCGTATCTCATAAAACAAGTGAATTTAAGTGCATTTTAATATTCTGAAGGAAGTGCATGAACAAAGTGCATTCAGAACAAGTGCTATAAAAACTGTTGAAAGATAACAACATTCCCTGTAGGCCTATAACAAAATGCGAGATATATTTTTCATACTTAACATTTAGATATAAGATCATTTAAGGCAAATCCTCCAAGTTGGTGAGGACTTGAGACTTGACTTGGACTCGAGCACAAAGACTTGGACTTGTGACTTGTGAGTGAACAGAGTGAACATCTCTGTATGTACCAAATATGTATAGTCTTTGAATGTAAATATTAGGGGTGGGCTGTTATTGGCGTTAACATGCTGCGTTAACTTGAGGCTCTTATCGGGTGATAAAAAATCTGTGTTAATCTGTTCACAAAGTTGGGTTGGGAGCTGGGTCTATACTACGCAAGCTATGATGACTTTCACCTTGATATTTT
>JBBPDB010040950.1:0-11396 GCA_037974465.1 Brachypetersius altus | reverse complement strand
AGACCCTTAACCCCAAGTTGCTCCAGGGAGACTGTCCCCTGCAATTAGGAATTGGAAGTCGCTTTGGATAAAAGCGTATGATAAATGCCGTAAGTGTAAGTGTAAATGTGCCTTTTCTCACTCAACAGGCACGAAAACAAGTACAGAAACAGGCTAAACTCAGAAACTCACCCAGAGTGGCTCTGCCAGCATGCAATTCTCATTTCGACCAGTTGGTGGCGAGAAAGCGGACACACCCATCATACTAGAACTTGATTAAAAAAAAATTTTTTGGTGTCCCGTGGCTGTCTAGACCTGTAATTAATTTAGGTTGAAGTCAGTTTGCACGTTCAGTACCATTTGGCAATAGAAAATCTGTCTATATACGCATGCATAGGTCCCTGCACCCATGGTAGGGTAAAAATATGTTGAATTTGGGTGCGTAGCAATTAATGTAGGTATTCATTAGAGTACTAGAGCAAAAAAAATTATGTCAACCTCTGTGCATTCATAATGACACAAGGAG
Organism: Brachypetersius altus; assembly: GCA_037974465.1. Lineage (NCBI taxonomy): Eukaryota > Metazoa > Chordata > Actinopteri > Characiformes > Alestidae > Brachypetersius > Brachypetersius altus. The sequence goes on along the minus strand of JBBPDB010040950.1, from coordinate 10,891 downwards.
TTAAAAGCTTCACCTAAAAGCGATGCAGCACGCAGGGAGCAGTGTGTCGGGACAGTACCTTCCTCAGAGGTACCTCAGTGGTGCCACTATCAGTCCTTGGATTCAAACACACAATCTTCTCATTGCCCTCTAACCACAAGGACACCAGCTGTTTTTGATAGCGCAGGAGTCTGCAATATTCAAATGAGTCTCTAACCAATCACAGTGTTTGTGTAATCTAACAAAGTTTTGAACCATTAAAAGTTAGAGAATCATTTCATAAATGGGCGGGGCTAAACCCTGTAGTCAAGGAAAGGGAGTGTATTTAAACGTGTTAGTTAGTTTTGAAAATGGACTGTGGGCTGTATGGAAATGCGGTGAGAACGTACGCTTTTTAAAGTCCAATAAAACGATGATACGAACCCTTTAGTATCTTGAAAAGCATCACAATCACAATTTATTGTGCAGCTCTAGATCTTGCACTGCAGGAATGGACTATGTTCCTCTATTGAAACTGCACCAAAGTGAATCTTGCACAGCAATGTTTAACTGTATAATTTGTAATTGACATCAGGATCTAGCTGAACGATGACGTTATGGTTAAATTTCTGCCCTAACTTTGGTACTTTTTCCCCCAAAATGCGTAAATAGACGACGATTGCAGTGAAATGTGTCCTCTATGGAGGATGTGTACTTAATGACACTGTAGAAAGTCTAAAAAACATTTTGCCCAGTGGGCTCCGGCATGTTTCTGGTGGGTCACTGTAGGTTTCTGCTGGGTGTAGTGTATGAAAGCTGGGAGACGGTTGATTTGGTTTTATTGGTGCTATGGGCTGTGTGTGTTTGGATTCCAGTTGTGAGGGAACAGGCCTTAGAGCCTGTAACTCATTCACACGCAGTGCTCTCTAGAGGGCCTCCAAATACAACATCTGCTGTCTCCCTCTGCCCACACACACACTGGCGCACACACACGCATGCACACACACGCACGCTGTCAATTCTTATTGTTGTAAACAGAAGTCAGAAGACAAACACTTGAAATATTTATGAAATAATTTCCACTTTTTTATTTTTACTTTTCAGATTTCACAGGCAAGAGCAGTAAAAGACTTTTATGAAGTTTTTAATGCAATTCTTAAACGCATCTTCATCATGGTGCTGTGCTGGTGACCCTACTTCCCAAATCTGAGTACGTTTCAAGGCCAGTCAGTCTAAAGCGTCATCCAAGGCACTCAGACTGAACTGCTAATTATAACCACTCAGCAGTTCTGTGTCCTAAACATCTGATACAGGGTCATTTTAGGCGACTGCTGTGGTTAGCTCTTCCACACACACACACACACACACACACACACACACACACACACACACACACACACACACACACACACACACACACACACAGCAAAACAAAGTGACTATACTAAACTGTAGTAATGGTTTAGTGAAATAATAAATAAAAACATTAATAACAACAAATATTATACATAATAATGTATAATAATAATAATAATAAGAAGAAGAAATAGCAAGTTTAATTTATATAGCACCTTTCTTAAAGCACACTTTACTGACTGAAAACATAAGAAGCATACAATTAATAAACTCGCAGTTACTGCACGACCCGAGAGGCACAGAGTCGTTACACCGGAGAAAAGGTGTGACCGAAATGTTCTGCTTAGCTTGCCAGGCGACTTCTTGTGGCTTTCTAATTGCCTTTCTGACTTACAAACAGCTTGAATAGTAAGTGGTGTATGGGCTCTAATCTGATTAAGTTGCTTTTTAACGTTAAAAGCTAATGCGCATGTTGTTCAGACTTGAGCTGAACTCAGTACAGCTGACCTGAAATCAGCCCATAAAGGCAGGCCTGGTGTATCGTACAGGAAAAGTCAGTTCCTCCTTGAATACACAGCACCTGTTTGAACACGATCGTCTGCTGAAAAGGTCTTGACTGCTGGAGTTTGTAAACAGATGTGTTCTTTTATGTGCTGTGGGTATTTGCTCAGCTACAGGCTTTCCCAAGCTCAGATAAGATAAGGTCATAAGAGGAACAGTGAACTTGCGCAGAAGAGGTTCTGTTTTGGTCGGGTTTAAGGTTATTTGGCGGCTTTTCGTTTAATCTGTTCTGCTTGTCTTTAAGCACGTGGTTTTATATGTGCATCACAGAGCAGCACCGCCTTATTTTGGGCTCTTGCGTGAAAGTAATGGAACAGTTTCTGGCCAATCGGTGAACCTCCACGTTTGTCATTTGGTGCAATTTAGCCGTGGAGTCTGAAACCAACTGAAACAAAGACGCGACATCATGAATACAGTTCTGTGCAAAAGCCTCCTCTCGTTTCTTATATTTTGGCATATTGTGCAGATTTAGTGGGGAAAATGGGATCAAGTGTTTACTGTGACAGGTTTCAAAGCACCTAGATAAAGACTTCCAACTGCTCAGATCATCTGGAATCTTCTGCACCTGTTTCTTCACTGGTTCTGGACATCAGTTAGGTGGTCTTTGTTGTTCTTGAGAGATTCATATGTAGTTCACTGTGCGTATTAACAAACAAAACGTCTTTTAAAATCCTTCATGAAGCTGGGAGATTGTCCTCAAGACTACATTAAAAACAAGTCTGACTATTTGAAGAAATGAGGTGTGGCTCCAAACTTTATTTCTCTAGAAGGACACACTAAAGACAAAGGAAAGTGTGCTGGTCCACGTTTAGTTACTGTGGTGATGCTTCTTTTGGAGGAGAGGTGTCAGATGTTTTATTCACGTGACCCCAGATAAGAGATCGCTGGCAGGAAAGATGAAGATTCCAGTAAAAGGAGGGGTATTTTTGAGCCGGGCCTGGAGTGTGTTGCATGTTCCTGCAGCGATGGGTGTGCAATGGGGTAAGAATAGATTTGTGCATTTTCAGAGGGTCTATTTTCAGAGCACAGTTCTTCCCCTCAAATGCACACAGATGGCCAAAGATGGTTCCTTTGGTCAGCTGGAGGAATCCGGTGCAAGAAGACGCAGCTTTTTTGTGCTACTACTGGATAAAGGCTGTTTTTTAGTGCCGGATGGGAAATTGCTCACACTGGTGTACTGTTTTAACAATATTTGTGATATTTGATGCGTTACATATACCAACCACTAATCCTACACTGACCTACGCTTGATTTAGTTTAATTATATTTGTTCCTTTATCCCTTTACTCAGTCATCAGGATCACCAGTGATCTCACAGCAGGGTGGCTGTCAGTTTCTGGCCACAGGACACGAGTCTAAACCCAACTTTTAATTTAAACTTTTAATGACTTAAGTATTTCATTTAAGCTTAATTAAAGAGCTATATAATAATAATAATAATAATAATAATAATAATAACAATAACGATACAATAATAGTAATAACAAACATTTATTATTATTATTATTATTATTCATAATAATAATAATAATAATAATAATAATAATAGGGTTGTTTCCCTTTCAGTTTTTAAAGCAAAACATGGCATTTATGAATATTCAATAAAAGTAATAATGTTTGAATAATAGTAATGCAGCTGGTGGTCTAGTGGTTAGGGCAGGGGTGAGCAGCTCCGGTCCTGTAGGGCCGGTGGTGAGGTGAACCAAGTGATGCAGGGAAATCACCAAAACGTGCTGGACTATGGCCCTACAGGATCAGAGTTGCCCAACCCTGGGTTAGGGAGTTGCTCCTGCAATCAGAAGGCTGTGGGTTCAAATCCCAGGACTGCTAGTGGCACCACTGAGGTACCCATGAGCAAGGTTCTGTCCCCACACACTGCTCCCCGGGCACCCCTCGTTGGTGGCACCTGCATCATAGATCAGCACAGCCATGATGTTCCTCATGATAGTTCCGAGCCTTGAGTGCTGTATTGCTTAATACGCCAGTTTTACAAATGCGCAGCCGAGAAACTCAGAATTTTGTATAAAATATGTTATATCTGAGTTTCTCCGCAGAAAACAGATGGAAACACGAGAATGCAACGAGAAGTTTTTCAGTTTTTACCAGATTTTCTTGAGTGTATTTTTCCAGTCAGTCTTTAAAGCATTTCGCATCTTGTTCTTTGTGTTTGTGATGTTAGTTTCTGACTAACTCCAGTTTAGTTCATTTTGACGCAGAGTAAAATGTAGACAGTTACTTTTTTAGCTGCAGTGTAAAGTGAGGTCCTACATAGCAGCTGGTGCTCAGTGGAATTTTACAGTTATTGTGGAAAAAAACGCTGCTGCCATAATTAACAGCGCAGAGAGAACATTTCTCAGCTTTTTAACCCTGTGTCGTCGGAAAGAACTGCATAGTTGGGAATTTGGGTGCTCTCTTTCTCCCAGACTCTCTCGATCAGCTCCTTTGTTTTTCTTGCGTGGCCGTTCCAGGAGAAAGCCGATGCTCTCTGGCGTCTAAGAGCGGCGGAGATCATTTCCTTTGCCTCCACTGATGGCTACCAGATGGCTACAGAGTGCTCTCTCTCTCGCTCTCTCTCTCTCTCTCTCCCTCTTTCTCGCCTGTCACATTGGTAACTCATTGGCTCTCTTTCTCTCGCTCATTTGTTCTGTTGCATGCTTGCATTTCCCTCTGTCTTGCTCTCTCTCTTGTTCGCTCTCTCTCTCTCTCTCTCTCTCTCTCTCGCCCGCTCTTGTTCTCTCTCTTAAAGTACGTTGTTTGCTCTGCACTCTTCCCATTTTTTTCTGCAGCGCCCTTAAAGACGCATGCAGTCCTGCAGTACCCGTCCAGCTCGTTTTATAAGCCCAAGGCTATTTACAGCCTGCAATAAATTCACATTTCATCAAATACTCATATCCAGAGCGCCTCACAAAAGACTCAGAATAATGAAAACAATTTAGCACAATCTTCTTTGTTGCTCGCCCAGTCCACCCCCGCAGCATTTCAGCAGGGTTAAAAATGAATCTCTGTGTAACGGCACCATTACCATTATCTGTCTCTTTTTACGCACTTGATTCATCTCATTGGACAATTAGCAAAGCCCTTTTTGATTTAAAAGAGGGGCGGCCTATTTCTGTAGTAAATTTCCTATCACGAACATGGGCAGTGCTGCTATTGGGTTTCCTTCTCTAATTACCACAGTGGTGCTGTAACCTCTTTTTACATTGGTTTGTATTTAACCTTACTGACATCTTCCATATTCATATTTATTGATTGCTTGATTCAGTAACTCTTCCCAAGTTGTCCTGGGCTTAGTGCTGGGTGATAGACACTAGTGTACTGCGATACTGCATTGCAGTTTCAGCCATATTATTAGAAATATTGGATGTATAGTCATCATTACATTTACAGCAAGAACCGTAAGTACACTGACCTACAGTCATCGTTTTATGGACTCAATTAGAGCTGCACAATACACAGTAAATCCCTAGTTTTACATGGATCAGGAGTCGCAGAGTTTTTTGAGAACCAAGCTCATAGATTTACACGGAAATCCTCCTAATAACACGGAAACTGCAAAAATCCTACGCCTTTTTTTGCTTTTTTGTGGCAATAAATATTTTTTTCTGGGTGTTTTCACACAAGGGGACTCAGGGCAAACTATAACCAGCCGGGAAGCACTTTCTTCGAATGCCACACCAGGGTTGAGAAGCGCGATGTCTCCGCGGTCCAAGCACTCAGACACTTCAAATTCCACAGTTCGATTGATCTCCAGGAGACCTTTCCAACAAGCCCTCATTTGTATTTTTAGCCCGAGTAGATCAGGGGTTATTCTCCGAAAACTGTTCACCTCACCGCATTGTCCCATTACTTTGGTCCAGCGACCTTCCGAGTTGCTCTTTTAATTTGAATTTAAATTAAAATAGGCAAATACGGTTTTATCTTTACATTTTCTTTAAGGTAATGCATTAATGTATTAAGTTTTAAATGAATTTAAAGTGTTACCAGAACACATTGCTTTTGCACTATACGCGGGTGTTCTTGGAATGTAACCCCATGCGATTGTGATGATGTCCAAGAAAATAAAGGGCCCATATCACTTAAGGTCTGTAAATATTGTTTAAAATGTTTTCTCCTTCAGGCAATAAATGGAACACACGCCACAAAAACTGTCCATTTTTTAAAATAATAGCTCGCAAAAACAAGGCATCTGTATATGTGTTGTCTTTTCTCTGACTACATGTTTTAGCCCCGCCCATTCATACACTGATGTTCCAGCCTTTGATGGTTAAAAATGAGACTTTTGTTGGATTACAGACCATCAGAGCACCCAGTAACTCGCCTGGAGCAGTCATAGGTCACCCTATAATAATAAATGAAATATTTATTCAGATTTATTGTTTATTTCTGAAATAGTTTCTCTTCTCTGTGGTTTGCTCTACTTATTTTCTCTAGTCAGTTGCAGGCTAATTACCTGAGCTTCAACCACAACCATTTTAGCGAATAAACATCCTTGACACGCTCTGCATGTGCTAAAAACAGCTCTGAACTGAAACGGAAATCCACATTTGATGTGAACTGGGGATTTTTATGTACGTGTGCATGTATGTATGTTTGCTCTCACTGTATGTATGTATGTTTTTATGTACCGGGGCGGCTGGTGCCCTAGTGGTTAGGGTGTTCGCCTTGCGATCAGAAAGCCTCTACACCAGAGGCTGGTTACAGTAAAAGCACACTGCATGACTGATACATGGGAAAATACCACTAGCGCCCCAGGCACGAGCCATTTTTGCAGCACACGTGAGTGAGCGGTCAGCTGATGTGCTGCAAGAGGCTGTTGGAAAGTCACCATTTCTGCAACAACTGATGATGCAAAGAACATCAGAATCAGAAAACGTTTTTGATCTCAGAGGAAATTGCTTACGCTGCAACTACAAGAAGTGCAAGACAAGAGCAAATATAAAGTAGTCAAAATAAAAGTAAAAAATGAAAATCAAGCTGTCCAGAAAAGGCCTGAAAAGGCTTAGTGTTAGATACACTATGCTTTGTAACTAAAATGCCGTGGTCAGTAAGAGAAGTTGGTATAAAGGCTATACATATAAATATAATTACTTTGAGTTGCTCTTTATACCGAAAGCAGTTCTTACACATAATAGTGTCATAAGTAGTGATACTGCACATAAGACTATTGCATATAGGTAATAGTTGCACATAATGATACGATAATAAGATAATATAAGAAAACAATAAGATAGTATAAAGATACTGCGAGTAAATAAGATAAATATAAATGTTTTAGGAATTTTTCATTCTGTTTTGAAAGTATGGCTGGTTTGTGTTTTGCTTTTTTTTCCCCAGGCTGAACTGTGACACGAACAGAGTCGTGGCTCAGAAACTGAGGGCCGAACTGAACGGTGAAAAACATTAAGTGTAAAAAGATACGCAGACAGACCGCAAACAGCAACTAAGCCATGGTCGGCACTTTCACAACAGTCTCAGGCGTTCCAGATTAGTGTCCTGCAGGGTTGAATGAATCAAGGCAGTTAATGAATCATTCATTCATATGTCATCCCACAAATATAAATACGGTTGATCATAATCTTTAACCACGTCTGGACTTTTCTGTGGCTGTTATAAATTATAAATAGGCCTGTATTGTCTTCCCTTTTTTTTTTTTACATGAAAGACTTCCATACATGGACACTTTTCTCAAGTCACTGTTCTTGCGTTGTCATGAAAACACATTTTACACACATCTACCTGTTCACACTGAAGTCATAAGGAATGTTTCAACACAGGATGAGACACAAGACAGAACAGAGGTTTTATATAGACCAGTCTTAAAGGCACAGTAACAAAAACATTTAAATTTTATGGAACCAAGAGAGGTTTCTAAACGGATTCTGATGACGTCATATTGCAAAATTGAGCAGTTTCACAGTGTGGTAGTTTGTCTACACAGTGCTTTAGTCGGGTGTGTTGGCTCGCCAGTAGTTGGTATGGTTGTGTTTAAGGGGTTCACAGCGGCTGGTTTTGGGCTCTGGTTTCCAGTGATGTCCTGATGCAGCGGGGGCTGGAGACTAGCTGTGAAATGCCGCTGCCGTCCTGCGTAATTTCTCAGGTTAATGTGAGGCCACATTGGCCTGGTCTATGCCACACCCCCCATTTGAGTGTGTGTGTTGGACAAAGAGACAGTAAGAGAGGCAGGGCTCCCAGTAATTGTCCCCAGTGACAGTACTGCACTCTCCTGATTGCATTACAGAGCTTCTGCACAGCGAGGCTCGATAACTTAGCCCTGGCTCTGTTCCAGCACAGATATAGTTTGTACATGAGAGCTGCTGGAGAGCGAAAGCACACTCGCGCAGTGAAGACCTTCCAGTATATGTGGGTGCAAGTTTGGTATGAACCTGAGGTCTGGCTCACACTCTTTCGCTTGCTGTGTGTTCTGGATTCTACCTAAACGTCTCCCACGCTGTGCTGCATTTCTTTAAACTTTAACTTCAGCCAGAGACTGGTAACTTTGGACATGTGGATTTGTAGGTGCTTTTGCTTATCCAGACTGTAGACAAGGTTAGTGTCTCTGTTAGTATCTATTCTATATTCCTGTGCCCTAGTTGGCATCCATTTCTACCACGTAGAAGTAAAAAAATATTTTGTGTGTGTTTTGTTCCCAAGTGTTGCAGCGAGTAATTTATATATGCAGTGTATGTGGACTAATTCTTTGTAAAACTGCATTTTTTGTTTGTATTACTGTCACAGAAATTTTTCATAGATCTTTTGACTTTTGCCTGTGCTGTGTGCAGAGCTTTCTGTCATGGAAGCCCATCAAGCGCATTGAACACTGTGTTATCTTGTCTAAATGGCCAGTGTCTATTTGGATCCTAGCACGACTTCTAAGTTGGTGTAGGGATATGTTAGTGTTGGGATATGTAGATTTTGGGATACGTTGAGATAAGCTGGTGTTGTGATCTGCTGGTTTTGGGATATGTTGGCGTTGGGATGCGTTGGTGTAATTATGGGTTCTTCTAAATCGGGGTTTCCCAACTCTGGTCCCGGAGGGTCAGTGTCCAGCACTGTTTGGTGGTTCCCCTTCTCAAACGCTCTCACTTAACCTGGCAATTAAAATAAGCTTGGGACAAAAAACCTTTTATCTGAACTTTTCATCACTTTGAAAGCGGATTCATCCTTTGATTACAAATAGACTTTACCCAAAGAAAGGCTGAGATCGATGTTATTAGTTTCTGATGACAGCTGGCATGCATTTGTTGTTTTAAACCGTCGTGGTGTAAGATTTGGGCTTTTTGGGCCATTTGGGCCAGTTCCGGCGGCTCTGCGAGTACAGTGCTGTCAGTGTGTTGCTCGGGCCGGGCAGAACTCCAGTCATGTGAACAGAGACGAGTCAGGGCAGAGGAATGTGTCGAATGCGAACGGCGCAGCTTTGACGAAGGCATGTGACATTGAGAGCGATGGAGAGAGGGGAGGTGGGGGGGGGGTGACTCATTCGGGCACTCATTCGCTGCTCCGATGACCTTTTTCTTTCAGCGTAACCGCTGCTCTCGTGGAGGCAGAAAGGGGCACAGAGAGAGGGCAAACTAGGGAGAAGATAACAAGGCTGTATGTTTGTTTTTAGCGCTTAATAAGGACTGAATGTCATGTGTTTGTGTGTGAGTGTGTGTTTGTTTTTCTTGTGCTGAGAGGACGAATTGTCTTTCTGATAGGAAAACCTGACTGGGCCGCATACAGAAGTCAATGGAGGTCCTCATTAATATAGCGAGCGTGGGTGTGTGCGCACGCACATCTCTAAGAGCTCTGATGTCATGCTTCTTGTTTCCAAATGCCACGATTACTATATCCATACAGCACTGGTCACTATTCCGCAGCGTAATTCTTGACCTTTGAACGGCACTTTAATTAACTTGCGCAAACAGTGGTTAAAATTGGTCACACGCAGCCGTTATTTTTGGACAGTGTTTCCACGCAAGAGCTGCAGACTGTAAACAGTGGTGCAGGCCAGTAGTCCGGAGCTGTATAAGAGGGGGAGGTAAGCCTGTGTGGATGTTTGGTTAATAGCTCTTGATCAATAGCCTTGGCTCTGCTTTGATGATCTGAATTTTGCTCCCGTATGAGTCCATTGAAATTCAGGATTTAGTTCATTCATTAGTGAATGAGGTGGTTAATATGGCAGTGAACAGTTGTGTGGGTGCGACAGACAGGTTCTTTTAAAAGTAGGCCTATAAAGCTTGTGTAATTTTAGCTGATGATGAATACATCTAAATTATTGTGTAGTTGCCTTTTGCTGCAATATAGAAAAAAGTCTCTAAACCATCACAGTGTTTTTGACAGAGTGACCAATCGCAGCTCCAGGAGAGTTACTGGGTGTTCTGATGAATCAAGGTCTGAACTTATGCCACCAAGTAAAAATATGTCAGTTTTTGATTTCTTTTTAGTCTGTTTGCTCTAATTCAGCAGTTGCTTTGTTGTCTAAGGGCTACATGATAAACGGTATGAATGATTTAAAGGAGAGTTTATAAACAGCCAGTGTATAGTAACTGTACTGTTGTTTCTTTTTTAGCAGTTAATGTATTTGTTAGTTATTTTTCCACCTGTTCTTTATAAACAGGGCGTAGTATTTTCCAGAGGTGAGTAAAACATGAAGTCAGGACAGCAGAAAAGTTATTTATTGATCTTACCTGTTTCTGCTTATATACAGTGTTTAGGATTTATGATGACCTGTGGTGAGTGAAGGATGCAGCAGAAAAGTCCCCAAAATTGCTTGCCTGGTCATTAATGCAAATCCTTGATATTTATTATGATCATAATTCATACAGTGTGCTGTGAAAAAGTCTTCAGGTATCACAATGCCATGCTGACCACATTCAGTGTATATAAACAATGATGCCATAATGGTTTCAAATAGGTTGTTAATTATTTAAGTCAGAGCAAACACTCATAGAAATGAAGGTTGTAAAGTGTGTGTGTGTGTGTGTGTGTGTGTGTGTGTGTGTGTGTGTGTGTGTGTGTGTGTGTGTGTGTGTGTGTG
>JBBPDB010040892.1:0-11399 GCA_037974465.1 Brachypetersius altus | reverse complement strand
ATTTAAAGTCTGTGTGTGTCAGTTATTCCTCATGTGTCCATCGCCTCAATCTCCCTGCCTGTGTCCTGCCTGTTTATTTTCTGCATCGAGCCTATTTATGTTCTTTTTGTTTTCTTTAATAAAACCTTAGCATGGACTTCTGCCTGCCTGCCCGTTCCTTACCCCGAGGTAAATCACGAGGGCCAGTTAGACCTAGCCCTTGTGACAGTAAGCCCTAAATATGCCCCCAAATATGGTCAGAGAACATTTTAATTTCATTTTAAACTCAGTTTAATGCATTATCCATTACCCATAAATAAATAATCAGAATCAGAAAACTTGCTTAGCATTAGCAGCGTGCAAAAACTCACAAAAGAAACATTGAAATAATTCTCTCTATTCTCTCTGCGTTTAGACAGGGAACAGTTTGCTAATACAAAATAAACTGAGATAGTTTGGTTCTCAAAAAATTTCCCGCGTAAAACGATGAGTTTGGTTCTTTAAAAAAATCCGCGAGTGACTGAATCCACGACTCCTGATCCGCGTAAAAATGGGGGATTACTGTACACACACACACACACACACACACACACACAAGTCCATATTTATATAGTCCATATCCATATGATTTGTATAGTGTACTTTTCATACTCCACTGTTGTACAGTCTTTTTTATTCTCCTGTTTTGCTGCACTTACATGACTAGAGTGGGGAGAGATGTAGTTGGTAAATAAATGAGTAAACCTTCATAAATACTACTTGTAAACATTGGAGGAGATCCCCCCATCCACAGGGTCCTTCAGAGACTCACTAATCCCTAATGCCTCCCCCGCTCCGCCCTCTGTGCGGGTCCGAGTGTCATCCTCTGTTTCCTCTGCTGCCCTCAGCTGTTTGGTTGCTTCTTGGAAAGTCATTTCTGCTTGGATAAAGTTTTCCTGAGCCATGTAGAACATGCCTGTGCACATACAGCAGATATATTTTACGTAAAAAGCTGGGCAAAAGTCTTCTCTGTCTCATGAAATCAAGTCAGAAACATAACAGAAATCCACACGTCCACTAAAATTTGTTAATTCGGTCACGAATTTCAAACGAGATTTGAATTTAATTTCACATTTATGTGGAATGGTAATGAAAAAACTGCCCATTATTCTGTCATAATGACTTCCCAAAGACTCAAATTTCTACAGATGACACGTTTCAATGTAAGTCCTTAAACTGGACTTCTCACATTATCTTGATCTTACCAAGTAAGGTCCGAGAGACTACGCAGCTGGGCTGGATACACGTGGCTCTCTCGAAAAAGGTCTCTGCATCGCCAAAGCGTCTGTTCATCTCCGACAGAATTCCGCACATGAGCAAGCTGTAAAATAGTATTTATTTTCTCCATGATGACAGTTTATATGCTTTATTAGTCTATTTAAAGTTCACAAGTCCAAGTCCAGGTGTACTCTATGTCCATGAACACCAGATTGAATGTTATATGACATTTCTATAAAGCTCCCTTGTCCTACCTGGGTACATGTGCTTGGTCAATGGAGACGGCCGTTTTGAAACACTCCTCAGCATTAAGATAGTCAGCCCTCAGCATGTAAAAGGCTCCGTAATCGAACCAGGGAGACGGACTGCCCCCGTCCCGGGCCAGCTGCTGCAGTGAGAGTGAAAAGAGGCTTTTGGGTTTTATATTGCCACGTGAGAAAGTGTAGCAGGAAGCAGTAGGAGTGATATGTACCTCCTGGTAATAATGGGCAGCCAGCTGGTAGTCCTCGTTTAGCTGGGCCTCCTTGGCAAAGTGTCTGAGCTGAAAGCAGTCCAGCGGTGGCTGAGGTAGGACTTCCTGGGCATCCACTGATAGGGTCTGGAGTAAACAAAAAATAGAAGCACCACCATAGCTGACAGTCAGTGCAATTAGTGTAAACCGGTTAGCGTGACCTCTTAGTGCCACCTGTTCTAATTCACTGAAAACCACAACAATGTAGTAAAAGTACAAAGCAGCTTGTAGTAAATGGTCAGTTACGACTGACATTAATTCTGAGGTGTTTCCCCATTCAATAGAAAACCCAATGAGACAGTGGGTCTACAGTGGGTGTACTTTAATACCACCATCAGGTGAGCTTAAATATCACCTTCTATATCAGGTGAGCTTAAATATCACCTTCTATATCAGGTGAGCTTAAATATCACCTTCTATATCTGGTGAGCTTAAATATCACCTTCTATATCAAATGAGCTTTAATACCACCTTCTATATCAGGTGAGATCATCTGCTAAGTAAAGGGAAACCTATCAAAATGATTGTTTGTGGTAATCAACTGCATGCTGTGAACATTTACATTTATCAGACGCTTTTATCCAAAGCGCGTTCCATTCCTTAACTACAGGGGACAATCTCCCTAGAGCAACTTGGGGTTAAGGGTCTTGCTCAGGAACCCAGTGATGCTGAAGGTAGGATTCGAACCCATGACCTCGTGGTCCGGAGGTAAGTATCCTACCAACTGAGCTACCGCCACCCCATGAACAAAGCAGACAGACAAGGTTGGTGCAGTTCTGCCCAGGCATTGCCCACCTTATTGAGCGCCACATGCATCTCATCCACTAGAAAGACGTAGAGTTGACTTAGAAAAGCCTGCAGCTGCTCTTTATCTGTGAAAGCTTCAGTTCTCAGCATCTTCTCTCGCACGATTCGCACCACTGAGTACTTGGCCACAGTCACCACCACAGACAGAAGAAAAGGTGTAAGTGTTATGCATGTGATTATTTTGTCTACTGCTAATCAAAAGTCAAATAATAAAAACTGCTAACATTGTTAATAGGAAATGAGAACATTTTTAGCACTACTTAGGAGACTGAGCTATGCGGGTTTCCGCTCACTTTTATCTGTTCCTTAAAGGCAAAGTATTTCCCAGAGCAGTTGAGTTCTCCAAAGAGCTGGTTCTTGCGTTGCTCCTGGATGGAGGGGTCCAGAGGCTCGGCTCCAGGAACAAACGCAGCTCCGAACATCTGCTGGTATTGATCCAACACCTGAGACACCACACTCGTGATCTGGGCCTGATACTTCCGCACTGCCTGAACAGCAATCATTTCAACACTGGTTACACATTTGAACAGATCACAAGTAATTCAGTTTCACAACACACAACAATACTGTCAAAGGCATAAAACACAAGGTCATAAAATGCATCTAAATCATAAAACACGTGTGCATGAGACAATAATGTGTGTAAGAAAAAATAATGTGTGTAAGAAAGTGAGAGAGAAAGAGAGTATGTGCAGTATGTAAATATTGTATGTGTGTGTGTGTGTGTTTTCTCTTTACTCTCTCTGCCCCAGCTGGTTGTCGTGGTAGGGCTGGCCTGGGAGGAATCAGCTCCATCACTCTGTGCCACAAGTAAGCCAACCAGTCATTAAAAATTTAAACTCACTGAATGCGAATTCATAAAAAATAATTTAAGTGATTGGATTTTTTGTTACCGTTTTGCCAGTTCCTCTGCTGGCCTCTTTGGAACCAATGGTTTTTCCAAGGCAATTTCAATAACAATGTATGATCTTGAATCTGCATACATCTGACATAAAGAGACATTTTTTAATTAGCTTTAACAGAAAGGCTGAAAGGTTCAAAGAAAGCATTATATTTATGCTTATATCTAAGTTATATCTGATATATTATAGAGTTACATCTGATATACTACAGAGTTATAGGTGATAAACCATAGTTATATCTCATTATTACATCTGATATTATTATTATTATTATTATTATTATTATTATATCTGATATTATTATAGAGTTATATCTGATATATTATAGTTATATATGATATTTGATGGACTGACCTGTCCTTCAGCATTGGCCTGTTGTTCAGCATCTGTAATGCTCTCGTTTTGGTCCAGTTTTCCTTGGGTTCCTGTCTGAGAGCGTGGAACATGAATGAATTATATCAGTTCCTATAGTGTCCACAACCTGCTACCAATAGACTGTGTCCCCTGACGCCACTGAACCTCCCTTTTGTGAAGGGATGTTAGGCAAGATGTAAACAAGTTTGCTAATAAGGCCAGCAGGCAGTCCTGGTGGTGCTGGGCTGTGAGGGGTTGGTTGTCAGAGGGCGGGTGGAGCATCAATCTGCCACTATTACAGCTAATTGCTTTCTGCTACAGATCCGGATCCAGTCATCAGGAAATCAGATGCTAAGCCAAGTGCCACGTGAGAAAAGCACAAACGGACATCTGCATCTCCAAACAGCTAAATGAAGAAATCAATCATTAAACTAATGTTTCTAATGTCACGACTGTATTGATTATATGCTTTTCAGAGCGACCAAACACTCTACTCTGTCCTTTTAACCCTCTCAGGTTCAAATGTCTTTCTAACACAACACTTCTAAAGAACAATTCCAGGGTCTTTTAGATACAAAGAAAACACTGATTACACTGCCTGCATGGTTGTCAGATGTGGAATTTATTGTTTTGTTTTATTTGAAAATAATTAAATATTTGAGCTATAAACAATCAAAGTGGTTGCATTGGACACTGGTTTATCTGCACTATCTTGCGTTGGACACTGGTTTATCTGCGCTATCTTGCGTTGGACACTGGTTTATATGTGCTATTTTGCGATTGGACACTGGTTTATCTTCACTATCTTGCGTTGGACACTGATTTATATGTACTATCTTGTGTTGGACACTGGGTTATCTGTGCTATCTTGCATTCGGGTCACTGGTTTACAGTGACTTATATCTCAAAAGCTCTTTTAATTGTTACTTATGACTCGTACATGTATTTGTTTGCTGTTATACGCTGTCTTCAGTGCACAGTTGGGCATATGACACTTTTTCTGCAGTGTGCAGAATGCTATCTGAAGCTGGGAAACATCAGCACTGTCCAGAATCACCACAAGCTGTCAGCATGGCACAATCTGAAATAGCCTGTGTCCTGTTTCATGGTAGCATTTCTCAGTGTTACAACCTGAATAAATAAACTGGCTTTATGCACCTCTAAAGATCTATCTATCTAGGTTCTTCTCCTTTAAATAATACATTATCACTGGTTATCATTTGCCAATTTTTCATGATTATCAGTGTCATAAACTGATAATAAACTGTTCTTTCTTTTTTTCACGTCAAAACACTAAAAATGACAATTACTACATCTCTGTGCAGAAACATTGACAAATCAGTGGAATTATTTTTTAATGAAATAATTAAAACTGAAGAGAGAGTATGTTCCTAATGTCTCTGAAGCTGAAACGTAGCTGGTATCTTAATAACCCATTGGGTGTCGTACGACATGAGGCGTGTATGCCATATGCAGAGGCGTTTGATGGCATGTGACAAAGCCATTTACAATGGTACCTTTTTAGGTGCTTCTTTGTTATCTCTGCCTGTCCTGTGGGTCTCAAAGACCCGGCTGGGTGCCGCCCTGATGGAGCCCACTGAGGACGAAGAGCGGGACGGGCCCTGCACCACCGCTGCCTTCATGCTGTCCCGCAAAACACTTGTGTTCCGCTTGGTCTTCCACCGTTTCAGCAATGTGAAATATTCATAGAACATCAGAATTAACAGAATTAACAGTCAATAGATCTGTAATGGCAGAGTTCTTTGTTGCTCTTTCTCTCTCTCACCTTGATCAGGAGGTCAGAGTCGTAGAATGGGTGCAGTCTATATGCCCCACGTATGCGCCTCACACCTGGGTACAGCAACGGAGCTAAATCCACATAGGCTATTCCATGGAAGGGAATTTGGATTTCATCTTCTGCTTGCTTTAAACAACAAACCCCCAATAAGACGTCTGTAGACCTTCTTAATCAAACCTTCTTCTAAATTCACTAAATCTCATAAATGGACAAACGTGAGCATCATATGTCATATGCAAAAGTAAAGTAGAATGATGCTGAATAAACATTTTGTTCATTTTCTTAATGAATATAAGAACAGAGACTGTTCATTTAATGCATAATTACGGTCCATTTAACATCTTTACCTAGGAAAAAACAAAAGATGTCATTTGACTAGGGGTGTCCAAACCTTTGCATACAACTGTATCTCCATCAAACTGAAAAAACATGAAATGGACACAACATGGACAGTTTTGTATAATAAACTTGAGGATATTCTCACCGTTTTCTCTTTGCCTGTTTTCCTGACAGGTACCTTGGCAGCTCCAGCTTGAGGAGATTTCATAAGTTCCAGTGGGCACAGCCTGCTTTCTGCAATCCTGCGGATGAGACTGAAAGAAGGACCAGAGAGGGTCGACACTAGAATGGTCATTTTAAAACGCAAGAAATGAAAAGCTGAACAGATGGTAAACCTTTGAGTGCAGCTCTAACCTTGAGCTCACCCAGCATATCTGATCCAGGATATCAGGACAAGAACTTTGGGAAGAAGCGACTTTTCTCACCTTGCAGCTCCTCCTGCGTCTATGAAGCAGCGGCGCTCGGTGTCCCAGCTCACTCTGCTACTGTGACTCTCTGCGTCGGCCCGGAACTCGCTGTCCTGTCACACACAGAGCGACTGGTTACAGGGACACGGTTCATTCTTCTCATAATGGATTTTAAATGTCCTGGCACACCTCTGCACTAGTAAGGTCTCCATCTTCTAAGTCTGCGAGCTCGCATTCGATGCAGGTCTCTGGGATGATCTGGGCGTCCGGGGCCAGCAGTGGGCCAATGGGCCATTTTTTGGGTCTGGGCACAAGCTCTCTCTCGCCACCCGATTTTAATACACCATTGGAGAACAATAATATCTGCTCTTTCTGAAAAAGGACATTGTGTAAGTAAATTATTTTTTTTCTCCAAAACAGGGAACCCAATAATAGCTGGTTATTGTTGTTTCCAGAAAACCTTTTGTTTCCAAAGCATATAATATGGTCTAAAGTCATGACAGTGTTATTCGTTCCTATCTCACCTCAGCTGTGAGAGGGACCTGCAGAGCGGCTACAAAGCTGCAAGGCGGCCCAGAGTTCCACACGTCCGGGACGGAGTATGCTGTCTCCACCGTGACCAAGAGCAGATTGGACTCAGACAGCTGGGACTCTGAGAACAGCGGCTCCGGTACACTGACCGTCACGTCCAGGGATGGCTGTAGAAAAAGAAGTTCAAATACAGAGCAGGTCTTATTGTGTACAGCTGTATATGTAGACATTATGTGCAACACTGCACACATCCTCATATCAGTAACTCATAAACTACAGTGTGGCTAAACGAACCACCAGCAATAGTGGGGAGTGAATCTGACATCTCGGAGAGATAAAGAATCTAACTGTAACTCAAAGTGCAAATCATCCAGATATACATGCAGATATACACAACACTACAGCCATAATATGCATTACAGAACATCGGTGGTGGCCCAGATTCCTTACCTTATTTCCTCCATCTTGTGTGGAAATGTCAGTGGGTGAGCCGGGTGCAGGGTGAAGCACCACAGTGGAAGAGAAGCTGCACTGCCCTGTAGGTCAGAAACACCACACAGTGTTCCAGGTCCAGTCTAATAAAACACTTTACCCAAAACACCCCCCACATCTGACCCATCGATAAGTGCCCGCATGGAAATCTGGGAGTGAGCAGTGTTCTTCTCCAAACATGCCGAGCTGACCAGGGGTGTTGCGGCAGTTCGTTAAAAAATTAGCGAGTGTAACAGAAGGAGACCCAATTGACTAAAATTAACTATGCAAAAAAAAAATAAATAAAGCAAGTGGACACTAATTAGAAAGATCATAACCTGAAACTAGCTTTCACCAGTCTAACTGTGTAAAGAATGAATTGAGAAAACACTCCTACCACGCAACAGAGGGAGCAAGTCCACAGCAGCCTGGCCCACAGCAGCCTGGCCCACAGCCGAGGTCTTCTTCTCCTTTGGTAAAACTTTAATCACTGTTACTAGTGAGCCAGAAGGACAAACCATTTTTAACAAAGTTCTTAAATGGTTCTTGCCTGGATGAAGAATCCATACCCCACCATTCCTGTGTGTTATGGAATTACTTATGATAGGAATTACTTTTGATACATTTGATGGCATTTGTAAATACCAGGGGTCTGACTGTGACTTAAACTTAGATATAACAAAGTAAAAGATTTAAAAAGCTGATTGATTTTACTGCCCATCTGGTTGATGGAGAAATGGAAAAAAGACGTAATGACAGAACCGTAGTTGCTTATTGACTCACATATGACAGGTTTATGTGCCAGGTCGTCCAGCGTGTGGCCCACTTCTGAACATTCAAAGCCACATGTGAAGCTGTGATCCACACTTTCACTCTTGGACACATCCAGCTTCTCAGAGTCTCCTAACACAGTCCCATTAAACTCGGCTCGCACAAAACTGACAAAGGGCTCATTTTTATCACGTCTCTGTAAAATTTGAAAATAACTGTTATATGTATGAAACAAGGAGCTGCATAAAAAGGGCATTTTTTGCTAAGACTGAGCTACAGATTTATGCCTATTGAACACTGTGCTTGGTGTAGGTGTTCAGTGGTACCCAAATAATTACGTGGGGGCCCAACATTTGGGGAGAAAAAAATCAGGGAAGGAATGTATGGATTTTAACTACATCAACTATTTTTTTTGTCTAAAAACTGGCCAGATACTGTAAACTAAAATATGTATTTATTTCTGATTAGTAAAAAACCTGATGTGAAGCTTTCTCTGAGATGGTACTTTGAGACACAGATACGATGGATTTATGTTTTATGGCATTTATGTTCTGCCAAGCAACAAACATACATATATGTCAGCTTTACTATAATCACTGCACATATTGTTTGATGTACTACAATCCCTCAATAAAGCATTTAATGTACTATAATCCCTGAATAAAGTGTATAATGTACTATAATCCCTGAATAAACAGTTTAATGTACCGTAATCCCTGAATAAAGTGTAAAATGCGCTTTAATACCTGAATAAATTGATTGATGTTCTATAATCCCCGAATGAACTTTAAAATTTACTTTAATCCCTGAAAGCAGCGTTTAATGTACTATAATCCCTTAGTCAATTGTGTACTGTACTATAATCACTTAATCAAATATTTACTATACTATAATCGCTGTATAAACTTCATCATGTACTATAATCACAGACTAAAGTGTTTACTATACTTTTATCCTTGTCCCTGAATAAAGCGTATAATGCATCATAATATCTAAATAAAGTGTTAAACAATGAGGCATCTTACCAAATTAATGACTCGTGACACGGTTACATACACTGGAACACTACCAGGTCCTTGGTGAAGGTTCATTCTGATATTCGGATGGACTAAAAGTGTAAATGTTAATTTTTATTCCCTAATGTTTTTAAAACGCTTCCTCCAAACAGCCAGTCCGATCTCCATGGTGACCCCTGCTCTCGCGAGGTTCCGCGAGACGAGCGGGCGGGCTTCTGTCGGTGAAGAGAACAGAGAGAGTACAACCATATCTTATAGAGACATACAGATTTCTGTATGTCGGCGTCGTGTTGTACAGAGATTCCTTCTCCGAACATGTCTGTATGGAATGATAATAGTGATGTGATAGAACTGTGCCGAGCAGAGGAGACCAGGCTGGCCGAGCGGAGCAGAACCTGCAGAGAAATCATCACACAGAGAGTTCCTTGTGATAAAGAATGCAGGTCCTGTAGGTGTCATCCATTCTTTACCATATAATCCTCCCTTTTTTCAGATTAATACCTTCCATATGTCAGATAAGACCTGTCATTTTCCCAGATGTTCCTCTGAAAGAAATTGAGCTGCTAGAGCAGGTTCTGAAAAACGTTCGCAGCCAGTCTCGGACCTATGTGTGGGTTTAGAAGTAAAAAACGTTCAAATGTCAGCAGTACGGGTCACTGCAAGCTACCCACAAAAGAAAATTAAAGATGCAGATAAAAGAAAAACACATAATTTCCCCTTGCATGTCCTAGTCAAGAGAGAAAACAACCGTCGCGGTCCTCCGAAAGAGGGAAACTGCTGTCAGCTAAACCTGTTGCAGCACAGATTTCAGCAGCAGATGTCCAGAAGAAGTCTTTTCAGACAGCTGTCCAATCTAAAGAAAAGATCACAGAACCCCTACCTCCTGAGAAGACGCAGATAAAAAACAAGAAGTTCAATGTCACCTATAAAAAATGATGAACCTTTTCCGAAACGCTATATAAAAAGCTGTAGCTCCTTCTTTAAAAGCTCTGATCAGTGTTTGATGCTGTGCTGCAAGACACCCTTTCCTCTGTTGCTGTTGTGGAAATCAAAAAGAGCCAAAAAGAACCAGTGAGTGCGTTTATGTTCTGATATGAACCTCTGTGATAAATCTACCTCTGCCAATAGTCATGAATATGTGATGTAAAATGTCTTACTTAAATATTTTTGTCAAATGGTCCTTCATCATCAGTTTATGGAATAAAGTTCTGACCCAAATCTCCAAGCTCACTTTAAAGAGAGACTCACCAGCACCCTATACTTTCAGAAGTGACAGAATAATGTTCTGTTTTTTAAATATTCGCGCAAAGGACATCCTCAGTGAATGTTGCTGATGTGAATGGCAGCGAAACAGAAAAACTAGCGGCGAAATTGAAAGTCTCACAGGCGAGAATGAATATTGAGTGAATTTTGTTTGATATTAGGGAAGTTTTGCTCGAACATGTAGGCACAAATCTGATTCCATAGAGGATATGGTGAGAGGGTTTGAGTGCTTAGAAGAGAAGAGGAAATGAGTAGGGCACCTGGCAGCCTAGTGGTTAGGGCACTCGCTCTGCGATCAGGAAGTTGTGGGTTTTATTCCCTGCACCTCTGAGGTACTCTGAGCAAGGTACTTCCCGGTGCTGTGTTCTTTGCTGCTTCACTTGGTGAATGGGTTCCTCCGCCAGTCCACTTTCACACAACTACATACAAGATATATGGCTCTTTATGCATACTTACAGTAATGTTACTGTCTCTTATACAAATTATGCAGTATAAATTCAGTAAAAATTTAAAAACATATGTCTTATATTCTTTTGGGAATGCAGATATGTCTGAAAAGCTATATAAATTTTAATGCTAATTATGTATCCATGTATGTTGCACATGGTATGTTAATACTGTGTTAAAGATACATCATGAAAGAAAGGCGGAATAAACAGCAACTAAAATTTAAAAGGACTGAGTCAGAGCATTGCTGGAAAGACAAAATTGCATTTATTTACAATTATCTTGGAACGTAACCCCACGCAAATTTCAGGCATATACTGTGTTGCCACAAAAAATCAATTATTAACTAATAATTCTGCAATTTACAATGTATCGGCATTTATAATGGCCGATAAATG
Source organism: Brachypetersius altus (assembly GCA_037974465.1). Lineage (NCBI taxonomy): Eukaryota > Metazoa > Chordata > Actinopteri > Characiformes > Alestidae > Brachypetersius > Brachypetersius altus. The sequence goes on along the minus strand of JBBPDB010040892.1, from coordinate 148 downwards.
AATATTTAAAAAACAAAATACAAACGGACGAAATACCTTTCAACCATGTCATGAGTGTTGGCGTTGTATAATTTGTCCACCAGAGGGCACTCTACACCGTCCCTGTTGGCAACACTCGTGTATAACGCGCCACACATCCTGCAACCTG
>JBBPDB010040872.1:0-11400 GCA_037974465.1 Brachypetersius altus | reverse complement strand
GCGTGAACCGGACAAGTCACTGAAATATCAAGGTGAAATTCATCACAGCTTGCGTAGTATAGACACAGCTCACTCTGTCCTTGGGGGTGCAGTTAACGGCAATATTTTTTTTATCACGCGATAAGAATCTCGTGCCAGCACTAGTGAAACACACAATGAAAATAAATTGCTGATTTCTGGGATTCAAGCAGCTATGTGCTAAGCTAACAACATTGCGCAAGAATGTTTTTCTTGGTTCTAGATTAATCTATCGGATGTCTGGAGTGGACACACACCCACTGGTTACACTATCTGACACACACACACAAACACACACACACACACACACACACACACACACACACACACACACACACAGGTTAGACTGCTGCTTGTAGATACATTTTCGGCATTTTGCTTTTTTGTGGGCTGCACACTAAACATCCTACAAAGGGACGGGCATCCCTCCGATAACTCCACACACACACACACACACACACACACACACACACACACACACACACACTGGTTAGACTGCTGCTTGTAGGTACACTGGACTGCACACTGGACTGCTGCTCGTATTCACAGTGAAGTATCTAGAACCTCTATCCAGTGGGAAACAAACTGATTGGATAATTCTGCAGTTTAAGAGTTTCCAGCTAAAATTCACTAATGAAGTAAGAGCAATACTGGAGTCCTCGTAGAGTTCAATATAACAATTACGAGAAATTATAAATTCATGATATATTTATGATTTATTTCTAGTTCTCCAGGGCTTTAAGGCCTAGAAGACTCCAGTGATCCCTCTTCAAGTGTCCTTATGTTACATTTTTTGCCATATTGAGCTCAGTCACGCACCAGCCTGAGAAACATCCGTAATCTGCAGCTTTAGCAGATCTCCCTCACCTAAATGAATCTCCGTCTGGGTCGGTGTGAGGGCTGCAGGTGCAGAAGAGTGTAAACTCGGGTTAGATTCGCTCACACCGCCTGACGCAGCAGGTTCAGCTTGGGGTGGGAAACATCTGTGAGGGCCGTTCAGCGCCAGGTCTCTGCTTAAATAAAGTCTTTTTATAGCACCGCGTTTGTGTCGCTGCGTCCACGTGTCGCGCGTTGTGAACATCGATCAGTGAAGGAAAGGAAAGAGAGAAGCCTATAAATACACCCAGGAAGATTTTTCCTGTAAGTGTGCAGAGCTCCTTCCCAACACCAGCGGCCTCAAACCTGCATGCGCTTTCTGTCTAAGGGCGTTTCGATTACTCAATTAAATCTGATTCATTGATTAAAGAAAAAAGTATTGATTAAAATGTACATCAGCAGTGAAAAATGATGATAAATTACTTTTTAAACTGCTCTACTGATAAAAACCTGATGGACACTTATACAGACAAATATACAGACAGACAGACAGACAGACAGACAGACAGACAGACAGACAGGTAGCCACTGATCAAATAAGTTTTGCATATTTTGTGAGGAAATATACGGTGATATATATATATATTTAACCCTTCCATTAGTAAATAAACAGTAGAGCACTGTGCAAGACTTTTGTACAGTACTGTTCACTTCAATCAGCCTAGAGCAGTTTAGCCCCGCCCACTCACACTGAAGTTATAAGGTGTTTTTCAACCCAATCCAGAGCAAGGTTTCGGGTTTGTCATTCATTCAGGTCTATTTTCAGCATTTTTGTTTGTGGGCTGGGCACTAAACTCATCCCACAAAGGGACGGGCATCCCTCCGATAACTCCACACACACACACACACACAGATTTACAGCATGGAGAAATGGCCTGTGCATTGAAGACTCGAGAGCAAATCATGCTTGATGGCAGATCCTCGAAGTGCAAGCCCAGCACCATCAGTCATGTGAACAGGGTGCCCATGAAGGTCATAACGCGTGTGTGTGTGTGTATAACACATGGACGCTGCCGCGACGACTTATCCCACCCAAAACAGTCATATACTGCAAACATACTGCTTTATGTCACATGGAATCTGAATATATTTTTGAAAAATGGGAATATATCTCCATTTCTGAATGGGCCGGGACACACAAGCAATGCAAAACTGCTTAGTTTGCAATTCAAAGTGCTACAAAACTGCCATTGCCATGGAAACATGACCAAAATCTGCATGTAAATGCATGTGAATGAGTGCATATAACTCTATGGACCTCTGGCTCTATGGAACTCTGTGTGTGTGTGTGTGTGTGTGTGTGTGTGTGTGTGTGTGTGTGTGTGCATATATACACATACAAACATATATTTAGGCAAACTCCAAATGTGTCATTATGTTTGAAGCAATGTATTTCAATGCAAGTCTATTCAAATGTAAATTCATTTGTAAATCCAATAAAAGTGATGGAATTTAAGTGACTCATTCATTATTATTGTAAATATCACATTTACAGATGCCATAAGAGCATCCCACTGCAAATGTAGGTATAAATGCATTAAGAGGGTCATATTATATAGCAATTGTAAATGCGAGTCACTTAAATACACAATGCCATCAGACTTTCTCTGGGAGAATTAAGTTGTTTTAATTGTCCGTTCCACCTTAAATGGTGCAGGGCAGAGCCATTCTGGCGCCTGTACGGATGCACTATTTAAGGTGGAACGGACAATTAAAACACGAAGTGAACTTCAGTTCTAATACTGTCTCCATATAAAAGTCTCCATTATTCTCCATTCGTTTCCATTAAGGTCCATACAAATGAAGTCAATTTGCATATTAGTTATGCACGTCCTGCAAGAAACCGCGTGCACGTCCGCCAGCACGAGCCCACCGTCTGCATGCATGCATCTCGTGCATCACGAGACATTCACTTTTTGCACCCCGCGAGCTGCTTACCTGCGCGTGTCCCTGATACATATTCACTCAAGCGGATGGAGAAAAATGATCGAGTCCCCTTCTCTTCCTCTGTCTCTCTCTCTCTACACTCCCACTGTAAACTGGAAGGGAGGAGCCGTCAGAGAGGCGCGTGCCGCTGTTTTCATCATCATCATCATCGTCACCTTCATCATCATCCTCCTCCTCCTCACATGCTGTAGGCTCCTGCTGGACTGAGCGATGAGGAAGAAGGAAGAGTGAGAGTGAGAGCCGTAGAAGCAGCCAGCCCAGGACACGCGACCCGAGCAGGGGGAAGTGAGCGGGGCTTTGTCTTGGGGCGGAGCCACACGCTGAAGCTGTAGTCCCTCCCCTTTTAGGTGTTCAAGCAGCAGTTTAATGATCATGGGCGGGGCTTTGTGTTGTGATGGGTAATGGTTTAATTCTGAGGTCCAGTTAGGGGGTGGGGCCACACTGTGAAGCTTCAGCCCCTCCCCTTTTCTTCTTCAGGTCCCCTTTTGGATATCTTTATATAAACTGTAGTTTAATGATTGAGAAGTTTTCCTTTTGGGGCGGGGCTACACATAGGTCCCTCCCCCTTTTCTTCAATTGAAAGTAAGGTGGGGCATCTATCTGCATAAATTTAATTGAAAGCTCTGAAAGTTTGAGGGTGGGGCTTTGTGTTAGGGTCACGTTTGTGTTAGGGACGTGTTAGCGTCACGTTTCGGGGCGTTCGGGGAAAATCAAAGAAGGAGAAGAAAACCAGCAGTAAGTCATTGATCTATTCGTGCACATATAACAACAATGGCGTCTGCATTAACACATCTGATCAAAGCACCGAGTAAATCAGTAGGATCACACGTCTGTGATCACACTTCTGCGCTTTGTTTCCCGGCGGACCGAAAATAAACGTGACACTCGCGTCCCACGGAAATCCAATAAAATTCAACCAATCAGATGACGACTTCGACATTCCTGAAGTGTTTCCAGTTAAGTTTACCATGTGCGTCAGACGTTTAGCCAACGTTCCGTGGGCGTGACGTCTGAGGCTGAGATTATGTTCTTATAGAAGATCACTTTAGGGCGGGGCTACATGTTGACAAGTTGGTGTGGAGCTTATATTTGCGTACATTTGTAGTTCTCCTGACAGTTTGTGGGCGGAGCTTTTATGTTGGGTGGAGTCCGGTTTGCCTTTTCAGCTTGGTGCTTTAGTCCCTCCCCCTTTTCTCTCTATGATAGAAGGCACCTATCTGCATACATTTACATATTGAAGTTTCCCAGGATTTTCTGCATTTGCTTTCAGAAACTCTCCTCAGTTTATCATATTAATTGACAGTAAATCACTATTTGTCCACGTTACTTGGTGAAGTGCCTGTTCCAAGTGCCATTTATCATCTCGCTGAGGCGTGAGTGTGGACTGGCCTTGGTGAGAGTCTGCAAGCTGGTTTTAATGTCCTTAATGTCCTTAATGTCCTTAATGTCCTTTATGTCCTCAACCACGCATTCACAATGAAGTGCCATGTGAAACCCTTTGAAAAGACGCTGGCTTGATCTAAATGAATCTTTCAACTGATGGTTTTTATCCACTCTCACATCACATCATACATTATTAAGAGATTTGGGAAAATTGCCCAATCAGGAAATGTTTCTTTGTGGTATCAAGGTACAGGTAGCCAGACAAACTTTCTCATTGGTCAGTTCCTCAGGAACTGGACTGAAGTCTCTAGGTGTTAAAATGTTGTTTTCCTGTCCGAAGCTTTAGTCCAAGCACCAATTTTGTTGTGTAGTGACCGTCTTGCCGAAGTGGTCAGGTGGTGTCTGTTCTCCAGAATCACATGGTGCCGTGATTCCACGTGCAGATTCAGCATTGACAGACAGCACTCTAGTCCATGCTGAATTTCGGGGGGGTTGCCTAGTGGACCCTGACTCTGACCCTACAGTTTATCCATCAATCCTGCTCTCAAATCATTTTCAGCTTCATGCGGCTGAATATTTACATCTGACTGGTGACCTGTGCAGGGTGTTTCTCCACCTTTCACCCACCACCCACCATCCGAAACACACCAAGAATAATGCAAGCAGCTTGAAAATATTCACAGCGAACAAGCACATTTAAGATTTACTTTCAAGCCGCACCAATATAAACAGTAAAGGTTCAAAATAAGTCATAATTTTTTATGTTCTTTTAGCTGCCAAATAAGGAAAGTAAACAGAAAGAAGAAGCAAATAAATGATAAATTGTCATCACACAGTAAAGCATCTCCTTATATGGAAGTTCCCCCGGTGTGTGTTGGTTCTTGAGGTGTCAGGCCTCATGCTGAACTTTGTCTGGTGTTCCTGCGTCACATAGAATCAAAGTTACTGTAATTTAAAAACATGCAATAATAAAAACCACCACTGGGGTTAAAAACGGCATCACACTCAAATGAACATAAAGAACAAAAATGAAGAAATGTCTGTTATTTTAGGTTTTAGAAACAAACAGAAAAAACACAAGAACCTGGGGAACTTTCAGGTTAGTCTCCGCCCACAAGTGGGAGGGGAAAACCCACAGAGGGTGGGGCTCCAGAGAGTGGCTGAGCAGCGGCGCGCCGAGAGAAACGGCAAGAGTGTAGGAGAACCAACACCGGTTCTAGACCGTTCTACACTGTTTATATTTACTGAAATCAGAGTTTACTGATACACTCTGAGTTCTGAGGGTAAACACCTGCTCTAGACTGTAGTATACCGTTAATATATACTATATGATATAATGTTTTCTGGATTTAGTATTTGAAGAGCTTAATTTAATTTAATTAGGTATGGAGATTTAGGGTTAACCCGACTGGTCCTTTATTATATTATTCTGGACTCACCTCGTCCAGACGGCCGCTCTCGGCCGAGCCAGTGACCCCGCTGACCTCCGCGGCCTTCTTCATCATGAACCCTCCGTAACGCTTCATGAATCCTCCGTACTTCTTCGCCAGAAGGTGCTCTGCGGTCTCTCCCTCCGGCTTCAGGCCATCGGCGCCCCCTCGCTCCTCCTCAGACAGGACGTCCCGGCAAAGCTCCAGCCTCCTGGGGTCCTCACTGCCCCCACACTCCAGCGTGCAGGTCTGAGGGACCCAGGGAGGTCAGGACAGAGATTATGGGTCAGATTTAAATAAGATAATGGTAAAACTGAACAATATAAACAGTTTTTCATTAGTGATGTGTGAAAAGCTGAAAGGAAAAAAACTTTATTACATAATTATGACAGTTTTATCAACAGGAACTGTGGGGAGGCACTTTCTCCACCAGGTGGCATCAGTGGCACAACCTTCACCTTCATTAGAGCTTCAAGCACTAAAGATTCCGAAAATCTATTGAAAATGATTCAGATATAGTGTTAGTGATAGTAGTATTAGTGTTATTATTAGTTGTAGTGATAGTAATATTAGTAGTGTTATCATTATTTTTATTAGTAGTAGTAGTGGCATTAGATATATTAGTAATGTTATTATTATTATCATCATCATCATCATCATCATCATCATCATCATCATCATCATTATTATTATTATTATTGTTGTTATAAGTCTGTAGGACCCAGAAACCCCATCCACACCCCCCATCCCTCCCATCCCTCCCAAAGCATGGCTCAATAACAGCTTGGACGCTCGTCAGTAAAGTCGAATTCTGATATGAAAAGTAACATATTACTATATTACTGATCTACTACTGATCTCTATTACAACAGTTACAGACCCCTCGCCCCTCGTGTTACTAGTTATTCACTGAACTGTTAAGGTATTCTTGGTTTATGCTTGAAGGAGCTCCTCAGCTCGTGGAGAAACTACCTGGTAAACTTTTGTTTATCCACTCAGCTGTCCAATCAACCGCCCATCAGAATCAGATCTGCTTCAACTGTAGCTTTAAAGAGCTGCTAAAACCACTCTATGCTCCAGGGATTCGAACCCACAACCTTCTGAGTCCAAGGCAAACTCCCTAACCACTAGACCACCAGCTGCCCAATAAAGCGCTGACTTAGGGTCAGTTAACTCAATGCATGCTCATTAGGTCAAATGAACTTCAGGATAAATATATTCGTTAGAAACAGGCGGTTAAGAGAAGTGAATAAAATACCAAATATCAGACTGTCACATTGTTACTGTATATCATCAATCAAATAACATGTTTTTCTGTGAACATCCTCTACTTTGCCCCCTTTGTATTGAATTTGGCTGGTTATTAAATATCTCTGGTTAGGTCAAATGAACTTCAGGATAATGATATTCATTAGAAACAGGAGGTTAAGACTAGAAACCAGACTTTGGTTTTCTTAACTTGCTGCTAGAAAGTTACACCAAACTATTAAAGCAAGCAAAATACTAACTTTATCACGGGTTTTACTTTATTTGTACTTATTTTTTTAACGGACCACTATGGAGAAGTGTTTTTGACTCTGTTTGCCTCAATTTGTTTTAAAATCCTCCAAGAATGAGAGAAAAGAGAACCACTGTGGATCTGAGGAAGGTATGGATTCCACAGGAAAAAGGAGAAATGAATTCAGGAGGAAAGCACAAATCCATCGCACTGAAAGCGAGTAAACGGGACTGGTTGAAACTGATGGGAACGCTACAGGCCAGATCATTTGCAGGAACAGTTTGCATAATCAGACCGTCCCGGACCCTCGGAGCGCGAGGAACCCAGCCGAGAGAGCGGCTGCCCAGCCCCTGCAGCCAATCAGCTCCAGCTCCCTCCTCACCAGTGAAAACCCATGGCATCTTATTCCAGCAGATTCAGCCTTTATTCCATCAACCCTTATTAAAACTGTGATGCTGAAATGTTTTCATTTACGCTTAATTTTACACCACCATATGATTTAATAAAATGTATTATTTCTAATATTATCTATATTTCTTATGCCTAAATAAATTCTGTTGTTTGTCTGTCTATTATTACTCATTTTAATATAGTCTATTATTATAGGCATTTTTCTGTTACTGAATCATTTTAATAAGGTCTGTTATTATTACTAATTATTATCATTATATTATAATATTAAAAATATATTATTGTATTATTATTATTAAGTCTACTTATGGTAATAAGTATAAGTACATTTATATTTACTTGAACAAAGTTTATTATTGTATTTGTTGTAAAACTGTATTATCATGTCTATCTATCTGAATGAAGAATTATTTGTAAGTTTATTTAAATAAAGTCTGCTATTATAAGTCTAATTATTATAATAAAGTCTGTTATTATAGGAGTATTTATTACAATACAGTGTAATAGAAGTGATTTCTTTTAGATAGATAGATAGATAGATAGATAGATAGATAGATAGATAGATAGATAGATAATACTAATAAAATTATTATGTATAATGTACAATTCATCAATTCATCATTGTATTCATTGAGTTCCATGAACAAGAAGTGAATAAAATACCAAATATCAGACAGTTTTGTATCAATATTGTATGTTACTGTATATTATCAATTAAATAACGTTTTGCTGTGCACGTCCACTACTTTGCACACTTTGTATTAAATTTGGCTGGTTATTAAATATCTCTCATTAGTTCAAACGTTATTAACAACAATTCAGGATAATAATATTCATTAGAAACAGGAGGTTAAGAGAACAGAAACCAGACTTTTGTTTGACTTGCTGCTAGAAGTTCTGTTACCCCAAACTATAACTAACTTTTTCAAGGGTTTTTACTATTTTATTCTATTTTTAATAGACCATTAGGCTCGTTTTGCCTCATTTTTTAGTCTAAAGCTCCAAAAATGGGAGAAAAATACAATTTGTCTAGTTTAATTTGGCTAGTTTAACACACAGGAAAGCATTAAATCTACCAAATGTCCCATAACTTTGAAGTTTGTGTTGACGTTTGTGTCCCATTAAGCTGATAATAATGGTGCGGTAAAGCGTTCAGTCAAGCGTGTTCTTCAGAGGATGTGTTCCCAATTACACTACCGAAGGGGTGCCAAAACTTTTGCACACATTCTTATGCATATTCGTTTTTCAGGGTTTATTCATAGAGGACCGTTACTAGATCAGTGACAGCCTCCAAAAAGTGCTGCATTCATTGGGTGTAATGCATGCAATGCGCTGAAGTGGAAGGTGGGGTTGGAAGTGTGTGGAGGGGGAGAGATCTTACCCCAGAGCTGCTCTCCCCTCGCTGCTCCAGGAGGCTGAAAACGCAGAGCGCGCACCGACGGGAGCATTCACCTCGCACCGAAACAGCCAGGCAGCTCAGAGCCAGCAGCTGGCACACACTCACACCCAGAGCCATGGAGCTGCAGGACAGGGGGCAAAGTATTTCTCACTCATCTATGGAGAGTCTGACCAGGACCAGAAACTTGATTACAGAGAAGAAGAGATGGCACTGAAGCCCAGTCTGGAAAATCACCTAAACAGGTCTGTGTGTGTGTGTGTGTGTGTGTGTGTGTGTGTGGGAGGGTGCATAATAAATAGTCACTGTAGTCCAATAACAATACATTTACAGGCAGTTAAAAGAATAGTACAATATATTTCAGTCTTACTATTAATCTAACACACGATACATTATTGAATAAAAACAGAAAACCTGTTGATCCAAACGCATTCACAATAGAAGTCTTTAAGAGCTTCTCAAAACAGAATATTCCTTGTTTCTGTGCCAGATGAGGTTCTAATTCATGACCACAGTGTATGAAGCAAAATCAGCAAAATACATAACGAATGCAAAAATGATACAATAACAAAAATACAATACAAAAATAATACTGTATATTAGAATTTAAATCATGTACAGAATTGTTTTAAATGAGGCAGATTATCTTAAATGTCCCTCCACTGTACAATGTTTGGCTCAGTTCTAAATAATTATTCTAATATTTTCAGTTTTTAAACACAAAATTACCTGTTCAGAGTTCTTTCTGTCCCTCTCTTTGGCAGCCACAAGTGGTTTTGACCCGTATTTCCCCCTCGGAAGACCTTTTTCTTGGAGCAGGAGCCGACTGGGCGCACTACGGAGGAACTGGTCTCCTCTCGCTACTGAAAGAAAAAAAAAGATCAAAGGCTGCGAGCTGCTGCCGGCGTCTGGGAGCTCAGAGCTTCACTCTGCCACTGTCCTGTGTGGACATGACTGACAGCAGCGGGGCTTTAAGCTGAAACCCTCCTGTGATGTCACAGCTCACGTCCTCGCACCGTCAGTGGAAATGCTCAGGCGTAACCTGACGTTTGCCGTCACTTGTTGATGGATTAGTAATGACTGTATTGTGTTTGATGCCATTTGTGCAGAGTGACAGAAAACTCACGCAAACTGTGGCTAACCCAACTTTGATGAGTCAAATGATGCCAGAAGTGCCAAACAAAGTTCCCCTGGTTCGCAGGAGCATGTAGAGATGAAAGAATAGCGGCCCCAGAACAGAGCCCTGAGGGACGCCACAAAACTATGGATGCAGCAAGTGCCAAGATCGACTTAACATTCGTGACATAATATTCATAATCATACAATCAACTGTAGGGTTGAGTTGATTAAAACCTAAAGGGTTAAATGGGCATATCTTTGCTGTTCTCATATCTCAAAAGTGCTTATTTACTTACCAGAACAAGTATTTATGGACAATGTTGTTGGTTTATTCTTCATGGCATTTTAAAAGAAAGCAGGACTAAATTCTGTAAAAAACATATTTGTAATGTTTGTTTTACTGAATTTAAATATGAGATAACAGTCCTGGTCAAAGTCCAGGTCTTTCAGTTCAGTGCTGACCTACAGTTGTTAGTGGTGATTTAGGATATCGATCAAAATTTCAGGACTCAACAAAAATTTTATGAGCTAGATAAAGACCTTGTTAGATATGGATTTGTCCTGAAAGACATAGCAATGTCATCAGCCCATCTGTTAAAGTATAAAACTAAAGTGAGTTCAGTAGGAAATAATTAAGAGTGTTATTGGTTAATTCAGCTTCTATAGGTGTTCATTCAGCAGTACTGAAGCTCATTCTACAGGTGTTAATTCAACACTAGAGTGAGGATGATCTGATTCAGTATCAGCATCATTCCAATACCAGCAGGAAATTCAGGATTAGACACTGGCAGAAAACAGAAAATCTGTGAAATCCCAGGACACCTCATTCTCACCATCATCTGGACGACCGGATAATTAAATCTTGTTTTTCTTTTCTTTTGGTTTTGTAAACTTGATAGACAATCAGAGGACTGGGTAAACCATCCAGGAGGTCCAATATAGGCTGGAGTTTAGATTTAGTGACCCTCCTGCAGTGTTGATGTGTTGCTAGTAATTTCAGAAAGATTTCAAACAAAATTGGTGCTGATAAAAAAACAGAGGGGCAGTAATGAAAATGCGGGGGACCTTCAGGAAAGTTCAAGTGTGATGTGGCTCAATAACGCAATATAGCAGCACACACCAGCAGTAAGAGCATGAAAAAGATGCACTGTATACCAAGTGGGATTTTAATGACATTATATTAAAACCCATAAACTTTAGTATGGCGTTGGTTACCCTTTGCAGCTATAACAGCTTCCACTCTTGTTGGAAGACTTTCCACAAGATTTTGGAGTTTCTGTGGGAATTTGTGTCCATTCATTCTGTAGCATTTATGAGGTCAG
>JBBPDB010040842.1:0-11401 GCA_037974465.1 Brachypetersius altus | reverse complement strand
TTTACTGAATATTCTGAGACTCTTGAGAAAGAGTTTATTAATGTCATCACCTCAGAGAGAGTGGTTTGTGAGTGCTGGAGATAAAGTAACATCATCTGCATAAAGACTGACTTTACTGTAGCCTGTCTAATTGCTGCTGCTAGTGGTTCAAAAAATTGCGAACAGTGAGGGGGAGAGAGGGCATCCCTGCCTGGTGCTTATATATGTGATATTAAGAGACAGATTTTTCCTGGAGAACTTTAAAAAACTATTTTTGATTCCTCTGTTTTTGAATAATGTTTTTCTTCCTTCTTTATTATATTTAATCTTTTAATGATATAGATCTCTCTTGCCTTTTCTTGTTTTTTTTTTCTTTTATATTATAATGCTCTTATATATGTAATTTAACATGTTAAATATTTGTAACCATGTCTTGTAACGTTTATGCCTTATCTTGAATAAATAAAATTTTAAAAAAGCAAGGGAGGCAGACGCTAACCTTCCTCTCCCCCACGACAAGGTTGGGCTACTCGGATGGCTGCCGGCGAAGTCCCCCCGCTAGCTGCGGGAAGGCACTGGGTGTGACTCAAGTTTATAGCGGAAGGAGAAATTCCAAATCGCTCAGAAGTGGGCCATCACCTCCTTCAGAGCCAATGAATCAATGTGGGTGATATTCATTCTTTTATAGCCCTACAAAACCAACGTGAATTCGAGATTGTCTTGACCAGCAACGAGCACTGCAGTGCTTTCTACAAGTTTTCCACGCAAACAACCCCAATTCCTTCTGGAAGTCATGGGAGTGTTTCGCATCAACACCACAAGATGTGTGTCTACTATATGCAAAATTCTGGACTGGGAGAATTGCAGACAAGGATATAGAACACTACTTAAGCAGATACTGTGAGCTGCTACAGCCAGTTTTCAAACCACTCGATTATGGTATGGAATACGCAGGTACAAGGTCAAACTCCTCACTAATCCAGATGGCACATATCGCCAAATTCCAACCTCCATCACAATGGGTCCCTACAACGGGAAAATTTCGAACCAAGGTCAATCCAAATCCTGTTACATCTGTTCTTCTACGGAACACCAGGCAAAAGATTGTGGGACTACAAAGAGCTGGAAATGTGGCAAACTTGGCCATAAAGGTAAAGAATGTACCAGTGAGGGGATTTGCAACCTGTGTAATGTAAGTGGCCATAACTATTTCAACTGTCCGCTATCTTGCAACAATAAGAATCAGAAATACATAAAACCAAACACAGAGGCGAACACAGAAGCGAACACACAGGAAATGGAAACACCAGGAGCAACAGAAGGTGAGGGAGGTCCTAACCTTGAACCCCAACAGCAAAGCAACATCCGAAATGCGACTGAACCCATACAAGCCTCGACTACTGACGCAGTCCTCACTACTGGGAAAAAAAGCAACCTTTCTGAATCTTCCAGCGATGGTTCCGGAGACGACTCTACATCTAGCGGTGGATCTTCCGAGTCCTCATCTGACGGGTCAGACACCGAAAGCGACGGACATGAGAACACTGTTCAACAAAAGACAACAAAAGACTCAACACGCGGATCCACACAACCTTCGGAAAACAGCTCTATGGAGACTTGCCAAATCACGGAAGTACAGCTTCGGGATTCTTCCCATACTGAACTTCGCGAGAACACCAGACAATGGAAGAAGGTTTCAACCAAACGACGACAGCGCTCTACTCCGCCAGAAGTGAGTACGCAAAAAAAATCTAAATGATGATCTGCATGTTTGTAGTCATACTGAAATATGGACGGTCAGTGACTTTTCCTTTTTCCGTCACATGAAATGTCTTAAAATACTGTCTATCAATGTTAGAGGTATGCAGTCACAGAAAAATAGAGGTCCAAAGCTACACACCTTAATGCAGAAAAAATGTGACCTTATTTGCGCCCAAGAATTGCATCTGAAATCTACTCTAGATGAAGATGATGTTAAAGATAGGTGGGCTCTCAGCTCTTCTGTAGTTTCTTATGGCTACGATAAAACAGACGGCATTGCAGTGTTCTTTAATGGCACGGCTAAACTATTAACAGAGAAATATGCCTGGGTAGACTTCTACTCATTGATTGCGTATTTAAAAACACAAAAATGAGAATTATAAATGTATATGTTCCTACGGATAGAGTAAGAAAAATGAGGCTATTACATAAGTTAAGTGAACTGCTTTGTGTGGGTTATCCAATAATTATGTGCGGAGACTTTAACACCATTACAGAATCTTTGGACAACATGCAAGGTGAGGGAAAAATCTCTAGAGATGGCGAACTTTTAAAAAAAAATCAGTGACGCGTGTAAAATGAATGACTCCTTTCGTTTTTTACATCCAACGGATAAGAATACACAAACTTGCATAGCTAGAGTTTATGCCTCTAAAAATATACAAATTACCTCTTATAATACAGGAAATATAGTCGATTCAGATCATCTAGGCATTGTGGTTAAACTTAAGTTTCCATTGGTGTTTCCTTCCTTTAGATAGAATGTGACACAAAGACTTAACAATCAAAAATGAATTGATATATGAAATAGAGGCTTTTCAGACCTTAGACTTCTTATTCACAGATGTTTTTCAAAAATGGGAAACCCTTAAAATCCATATAAAATCCTTTTTTATTAAAAAAGCAAGGCAACGAAACATTGAAAAGAACAGAAGATATCAGGAAATAATGCCTCAGTTTTTAAATCTAAAACTAAAAGAAAATAAAACAGACAAAGAGGAAGATCTACAGACCTCTCTAGCCAAAGAATTGGACAAATATAATAATGAATCTTTATTTAAGACCCAGTTCCATGCTGGCATTATTTCTGATGATCTGTTAAATAGAGACAGGATTTTTAAAACACTTAAAAAAAAGGCAAAAGGAAACATCATTTGAGACAATTAAAACTCTGAATGGCGATATTTTAACTAAATCTGATGAAATCGAGCTTTATATTTTGGAGATTTACATTTACATTTACATTTACGGCGTTTAGCAGACGCTCTTATCCAGAGCAACTACATCAGTGCTTAAGAATTCCACAACTGTTTCTTACCTGAAAAACAGCTTAAATCTGAGTCTATTTAACCGAGATACTGCAGTCAGAGCATCTATACAACAACTGTCACATAATAACTAGCCAGTGATCACCTTTATAATTAAATTTTAAAAAATTTTAAAAAAAAGATCACCTTTATAATTAAAAGGATTTCATTGTTTTGGTTTTGTCATTGTACATCTGTGAAAATAATGTAATACTCATTTTTTAAAACTTTAATTGAAAAGAAAACTGCGTTTTTAGACTATTTATGAACTTTTCACATTGTCAGTCTATTTAAGTGAGCTTAAAGGGAGCACCCTGAGCTTCATGGGGACACTATGACATGATTACGGGATTATATTCATGCGCTCCACTGTTTACGCCTCACTACCCTTTAAGCTCATGTTAAAATGATATAAAATCTTTAAAAAATATTGCAATCTACAAATATTAATTCCCAACAATCTGGAAATAAATGATGTATTGACCAGTAACACACAGGATATCATCACTTTACTACATCAGCGAAGTGCTTATCTTATATGATTAGCATGCTAACCACACATCAGAGCATGTGCTAAAAGCCTGTAAAACTGTTTTTGGAAATAACTGTAACTATCTCTAACACCATCCTAGTTCTAACACCATCCTAGCTGGTGTTAGAAACATGAATCTCTTACATTTGTAAAAAAAAAATAGTGATACTAGCCAAGATAAAGGTTGAAGTGTGTAAAAGATGTGATTTTCTGAGGGGTCTCTTCTGGGCAAAGTTTTATGCGGCTTCCAAAATGGTCGCCGGGATGAGCGAACGTCGGCAGGAAGTTGTCAGAATATGCAGCAGCATGATTGGCTTAAGAATACAGAGAATGTTTGATAATATCTATATTTATTAATTTAGAAAATAACTCTTTTTCAAAGTTACAAGTGTGCTTAATGGCTACTTGAGCTGAATAGAGGCGTTTACCCGTATTCGCAGTTTCCACTTTATTGTGGGGATTTCCACGTAAAACTATGAGTTCGGTTCTCAAAAAAAATACATGTGTGACTGAAGCCATGCCTCCTGATATGCGTAAAACTGGAGGGGTTACTATATATCAAACTATTCTTATCTCTGCCTGTGGCATATCAAAAAGATAAATATGACAAACAAATATAAATAGGAAAGGTAACTTTAGGTTAATATTAGATACTAGTAAGTAAGTACTGCCTTTATTTGTCACATACACTTTTATATGGAGTGGTCTGCCTTGAGAGCATCAGTTGTGAGTAAACTAGTAAATAACATAAAAAGCCAAGCAGAGTCATTTTAATAGTCACACCCCTGGATGTGTTTTAGTGTTGGTGGTAGAGCATACTGTCTATTACATCGGTCCAAAATGTGTTCGACTCGGCTGGGATTTGAATGTGAAGACCTCTCAGGTTCGATGGAAGGGGGGTTCTTTCATCACTCCTATCGGGATAAAAAAGTTTCATCATAAAATAAAGGTTATCTACGGTGGCCCTGAAGGTCAAAACGCGACGACATTTCAGGAAACGCGACCACATTTCAGGAAACGCAGCGACGTTTCAGAAAACGCAACGACATTTCAGATTACGGAAAGGGTAGTGACATCAGGAGGGCTATCTTATTGGAACTGCGTGGACCTGGACAAATGTTTGGATACAGAACTATGTGGCTGACTTTACAGATGAAACATGGCCTCAGCGTTAAGAGGGAGACTGTATTGCGGATGCTACGTGAACTGAACCCATGCGGGACATTTGCGTGGACACGTCATAGATTCATTAGACGTACGTACCATTCCATGGGCCCTAATTACTTATGGCAAATTAAAATCATTTGGTTCTGCAATGTCTGGATGCATAGACGGGGTCTCCCATAAAATCATGTGGCTAAAATGTGGGCCAACAAACAACAACCCAGAAGTCATAAAAGATAACTTTATCAACTGTATTAGAAGTGTTGGCGTTGTTCCCATGAGACTGCGAACAGACTGTGGAACAGAGAATGGGACAATAGCCGCAATCCAGTGCACTCTTCGTCATCATCACGGAGATTACTATGCTGGTGCCCGAAGCCATATGTTTGGGTCTTCTATGAGTGATCAGTGCATCGAGTCCTGGTGGTCAATCTGTAGAAAACAAAGGTATGTAGCCTAATTAATAGGGATGTTCTCGAAAATGATCACTTATAGCGGATGTTCACGAAAATTCTGCTGAAATTGTACAATGTATTTTAAAAGTATTAAAGGTTTAGTATTTAAAAGTTAAAATACGTCATTACATACATACGTCAAGTTACATACGTGACGGAGGTATTACGAGCAAAGTGGTATCAAATTATGTTTAGTGTAACTACAGAGTGGCATCAAATATGAATATTAAATTAGAATACAAAAAGGTTCTTAACCCTCTTCCTGGGATACCCCCTATCAGAAAGTTTCCATTCCAACCTTCTATAGTAAATTTTAGGCTGTTACAGTAAGAAATGCCTGAGCTTAACTTCAGTTTGGAGTGAAACCGTTATGCCAGGAGCAGGATTGAGAACCATTGCAATTATATATGTGTATTTTATTTTGTGTTAACGAAACATCTTCTATTTAAAGAGGTCAGTTCTGGATGGATCTATTTGCTGATCTAATAGACCATGGACACTTCAATGGTACCCATTAGCACCAGTGTTTTCTACGCTTCTGTTTTATGAAAATCCTTCAGGCAGACTTGGATGAATGCGTTGACGTTTGGAACAGGCACAGAATCCGTCCCTCCAGACTTGCCTCCTGTCCTGGTGGAATACCCAATGAGCTGTATTCACTACACACATATATATTATATATATATTTATATATATACACACACACACAGATACAAACCCATTCATTTTGACATTTTTGATGTTTATTTTTTCCCGGAGCTGTGTATGTAAATGACCTTTTATGTTTTCTAAGTTATGAACTACAATATTAACTTTTTTTTTATAGGTTTGGATCGTGAGATTGTGGCTTTGCAGTGCCAGAAGCATCACTTAATTCTTTTCATGTATCAGAAGATTCATGCGCTGATCCAGACATTTACAGTTATCTTCAGCAGGCAATGCAACAAGGATGTCAGGAGCCAGACACCTGGAGGGCAGCATCACAGTGGTTTATTACACTGAAGGGAAGAGCTGGGCTGTAATAGGGACTGGACTGCTAAAATGGGGGCCAAGTAATTGATTTCTCCCGGTTGGGTAGGTGTAGTTGAACAGCTTTCTAAAAAAAAAACTGCAATGGAGATGAGAATACTTTAAATGGGTTT
This sequence comes from Brachypetersius altus, assembly GCA_037974465.1. Taxonomy (NCBI): domain Eukaryota; kingdom Metazoa; phylum Chordata; class Actinopteri; order Characiformes; family Alestidae; genus Brachypetersius; species Brachypetersius altus. Next base: position 5,061 of record JBBPDB010040842.1, on the reverse strand, counting down.
TGTGTGTGTTATAACAGTAAACACATCCTTAAAGAACAACCATTTGGTAAATGAGGTCAACTTTGGAAAAAGCTTGAAATAAACGTAACCACAGGCAGTTCGCCCCTAAATCAGGAACATGCTTTCAGATTCACCGCAGTCTGCACTGAACTTAAGGCTCAAAAGTCAAGTAGGCTCCACTCATCTCTGCACTTTCACAGACATCCAAAACCTGGTGAGTTTTGAAAACCAAAGTCCATATTTGCTCTGAAAAGTTCATATGTTGGCAAGAGTGGAAGTTTGATTGTGTTTGCCATGGGATACATGGATTCCTGTGTAAATGTGATGCATGGACGGGGTTCACTCCTGCAGGTGAACATTAACAACTCCTCGGGTGACACGGGTCCATGTTCTGGTCTTAAAAAAAGCAGTAAATGAAATATTTCTCTTCATGTAATAATAGAGTTCATCTTGTGATCAGAATAGTATTGTACTTCACAAACCTTCACAATCCATAATCTAGTCAGCCCAGCTTCCTGCTGAACTGAGCTGAGGCTTAAAGAGTTCTGTAGCAGTCAGCCTCTTCTACATATAACACAGTATGGGGATCAGTACTGTGGGATGTTGGCAAAGGGCATCCAAAAAGTGTAGGCTGGACAGACCCTCTTTGAATCTGTTAAAGAAAGATCAGTGAATTGTTGAAGGGTTGTGGGTTCAAATCCTACTTCTAGCACCACCACCACTGGGTCCCTGAGCAAGACCCTTAACCCAGGGACCCAGTTGCTCCAGGTAGAGACTGCCCCCTGTAGTTAGGGAATGTAAATCACTGTATAAATGCAGTAAACGTAAAACTAGCCATACATTTCTCCATTACAACATACAAGATAATTGTGTAGTTATGTCAATTTCTGCTGACATGGAGCCTTACCTTTCAATCACGCTGTGATTTCTGCCAATTATGTACCATTTAAGGTACTCTGCAACAATAACGTGTTTGTCTTCCACAGAGCTGACATGCCAGAAACATCCAGCAGTTTGAAGGAAGGAGCTGTGTTTCAGTAGCACATCTGCAGACTCAATCTTGTGCAAAACACACAGAGACCCAGTTACCATAAAATACATACAGAAAATATAAACACTAGAAAAAGAATTTAAGTGTAGCTACATAGACATCTAGAATGCTGCGTAAATCTTTTCAGTAATAAATACTTGTGTTATGAGCATTATTTATTTTTCCTTCTCAACTTGTAAGTTCACGAAACAATCTATGACAATCACTAGTACAGTCTCTGGTCACACCTCACAAAGAGCTCTCCTTATCTCATCTATCACACCTTTAACGTTTGCACAGAAACCAGGCTGTCCAACAATGTGGTTCACCAGGTCCTCCATGAACTACAGATACAGCTATCAGTTTCCCTGCCAGGAAATACTCACTGTCCCTAACTGCTGGGCGATCGTCCCGACAGGGGGGTCGAGTCCCCTCTCGTGATTTACCTCGGGACAAACAGGGACGAGGCAGGCAGGCAGGCTTCCATGCTGGTGCTCACTTTATTGCACAGGGCCGATACAGACGAGAACTAGAACACGAGGGAAATGAGGCGATGGACACATGGGAAGCGCTAACAGACACAGACTTATATACAGAAATAAATCAATGGGGAAACACAAGACAGCTGAAAACAAAAGAGACACGTGATACGAAAACAGAATGTCAAAATAAAAGCCCTAATAACCACAAACAGAAACGAAAAGACAAAGAAAGCCAGCGACCCCTAATGGCCACTGACCAAACCGTGACAGGGATACACAAAAATGGGGAAAAAGCACACGTCACATTATAACAACAATAAATGCACTATGTCTGAAAATCAAAAATAACTCAGTAACTCTATTTTACTCTCTCGCCCACGCATTTAAAAAAAAGATACATTAAAATGGTTAAAAATAATACAGCTCTCTTGCATTCCTCATCTTTTCTATTAGCATACTTGTACTTTGTTAACATATGATAATAAACAATTACATCAAACTATATGTTGGTTTGACAAACCTGTTGAATTGTAAACCAAATACCGGCTCTCTGGTGGTCCTTCAAAGATGGGTCGAGACTGCAAATGGCTCATTACAAGTGTGAGAAATTCTCGCCTTGGACCTCCTGTGTCAATCCCTTCCTCCAAGGAGCCTGTATCATCACTGAACCTGACAAGAACGTCGGAAGCCTCTGACAGCGCCATCCCAAACATTTGAGCGCGTTATGTTGAATCTGCTGACAGTTGTATGGTCTATGGCATTTGCTAACTCCCCAATGATCTCGGCTGCAGAGACACCTGTGTCCCTATAACAGTACATAAGAAAAGGAACATTAGTAAATATATAAAATTATTTTCCTTTTCATTATATTTACAACAAATTATGTATCCAAATGAGTTCTATCATTGGAGTGAACTCATTGTGTTAAGTAATTTTGTTAAAAATAAACTTTTTTTGCAGAAATATCTTATTTGCAACAAATAAACCATATTTTTTGGAATATTTTAGGATGTGGCACCCCCCTATAAGTAAATAAATTTCTTAAGAGACAAGATATTCTGAATATTATCTTAAGGGTGTACTAATTTATGTTGGGCACACACACACACACACTCAGCTTTCTTTGCAAGCTCAGTGTTAAAATCTTGACTCTCGTTTTCATCGTCGTCAATTATAATAGGAGCGTACAGCTGTGTGTACTTGCTGCAAATACAAAATAAGCGATAGTGACATACAAGAGTATTTAAAATGTTTTGTAACCCTAAAAAACACTACCTGTACAATGTGTTATCCAAAGTCTTCACAGCAGGCACATCGGCAATGGCTGCATCTGCAAAACTTTTAATCATTAAATGTATGGTATCTATCTAGTGTACTATTAAGACAAAAGACACAGAGGCCCTACTCAGTACCTTAAGGTAGTATTTGTTCTTCCTCCAGATGTGCCCTCTAATGCAACATCACTTTCCGAAATACATATCTTATGAGAATAACATGTTAAAACAAATATTATAAAATCACAATATTATGTTAAACTATGCTATAATATTACCTTACAACATGTTGGTCTAATTTATTAGTGGTATTTAAATGTGATAATAGAACGTGAAATTAAAATAAATGCATTATAATTCTTATTATTGTTACGTGGACCCCTCCTGGTGAGATGTGAGTGACTGAGAGCACCACTGAAGTCATCAGGCTTTGACTTGATACTTTTATTCAGGTTCCAAACAAAACTGGCTCGAGGGCCATCCAAGTACAAACAAGACTAGGAGTACTGTTTACTTACACTTACACAGGAGGAGGACTGACACATAACATGACAGTACTGTAAACGAAATTCCACCGTGTCTGAACAAGACACGGTGCAGGCCTTACATACCGGACACAACAGGGACATGAACCAATCGGAGACACAGGAAGGTTAACAGGAAACTAACACAGGTGTAAGGGATCACAGGATGAGCACTAACAGGTGAACAGACCTAGACAGGGCACATGAGAGAACAGAACCAGACAGAGACAATGGGGACCCCTAGTGGGTCTACAGGGAAACACAGGAGAACACAAGGAACCACAGCTAAACAGAACAAGCACACACGTGAACAGGGACAGAGCAGGGACAAGCAAGGCAGGAACAGAGCCCTCCAGGAAACGGGGAAACCAGGGACAAGAAGAGACACACACTGGGCAGACAGAGGTATATTAACAGGGCAGACAGGAAGTACAAACACAGGGCCTACTTACCTACACTACAGGAGCAGAGACACAAGCTAGGCTACACACACAAAGTACACACTGACCGGGCAGGGACAAAACAGGGTATCAGACCTGGTCTACGGTTTCTCACTAAACATGGCCAGAGCCATCAGCATGGGGGTTTCTCACCAAACATGGCCAGAGCCATCAGCATGGGGTTTTCTCACTAAACAGGGTATGAACATAGGAAGACCAGTACAGAGTAACAAGGGAACACACACTAGAGCAAGGGAGAGGAACACAGACATCCTAGGCATGGAAAGGGGGTCAGGGAGGAACATGGAGGATGCACACGAGAACCAGACATGGGGGAACACAAGAACTAGACAGAACTCCTAGACATGATAACAGAACATAAAAGCAAAATGGACCAGGAACATAAGCATAACATCTGGGCATAGATACAGAACACAAGGCATAAACTAAACATAAAGTCCTCAGCAACGATGCTGGCATTTACAGAACACAACACGAAAAAGAAAACCCAGAAATAGAGACCTGGACCCTGGACCCTGGCTACGCGGGTCCAGAACGTAACAAGAACCTCCTTTTTCCACTGCAGTCAATGTCTTCTTTACCTTAGTGCAGTGTTTCTTTAGAGTCTCTTTTGACATCCTTTGAACTTGGCTGAAATCAAGCAGAACTCCAAATCTGTCTTTGACCCGAGTGAAAATTTCAAATCTCTCTTGAAGTGATACCAAAGCAGAGTCCACAACACTATTGAAAAAGGTATCCTCTAGCTTTTTGAGGGCATCACTGATAGGCTCATCTGCACCCTCATAGGCAAAAGGCCTTTTAGTGCTTCTCAGCCTTTTCTCCTTAAGTTCAGGCTCTATGTTTAAGGCTTCACTGAGTTCCTTTGCAGTTGACTGAGCATCCACAAATCCAGACTGTCTGTATTTCATGAGAGAATGTTTTGCACTCTCAATGAGTCGAACAGCAACATCCATTTGCATTGAACTGGACTGAAGCATCTTGTTCACCTGGTTAATATAATAATAGTAATAATAATAATAATAATAATAATAATAATAATAATAATAATACACTTTATTTCTAATACCTTTCTAATACACATGGTAACCTTACAGAGCACAGACAAGACAATAAACATAGACAATAGACAACAGACATAGACAATAAGCAGTATTAGAAATAATTAAATAATTAAATCATATGAGTAAAATTCAACAGCGATTGAGATGTGTAGTAAAGTGAGTAAGCCTGTCTGAAAAGATGGGTTTTGAGATTACTCTTGAATAAGGGAAGTGAGTCTAAATTCCTAAC
>JBBPDB010040831.1:0-11403 GCA_037974465.1 Brachypetersius altus | reverse complement strand
TTCTCATCCAACATCAGTGTCTGACCTCATAAATGCTCTACAGAATGAATGGACACAAATTCCCACAGAAACTCCAAGAAGAGAATGGAGTTTCCCACAGAAACTCATTTTTTCCCCACCCTGCTGTGACATGAAGGTTTGTTTGTGCTTTGCACTCGCTGCCTCAGCGAAGCAGACATGGGCAGCGGTGTAATCCTGTACGGTATCACTCTTAAACAGGCTGCCACTGCAGGCCCGCTCCTTTCACAGCTACATACAGCAGCCACTCAAGTGTGAAATCGCAATGGTGATGCTTTAATACCCCCAGATAGCACAGCTATATCGTCCAGGCTACTTCCTTTCTGGCTTTCGGAGGGGGTAAAGTGAGGGTGAGGGGTACATCTGGATGATCTACACACACTTTCTCTAAAGAAATATATAATTTGAGCAATCTTGTCATTGCATCCCAGAAATCTCGCGAATCAGTAGCAGCTCACATTCGTGGCCAATTGTGAATATTTGGTGGCGAAAGGTAGACAGGCGTGTGTATATCAATTCGCTGTGTGTCAGGCAGGATGTCTGCAGCTTTTGTCACGACGAAGGACAGATAGCTTTAGTGAATGGCAGGCCCTGAAGGCCTTTCACTGGAAGCCTGTCACTGAAGCTTCCCATCCAGCCCCTCGTCACGGCTCGGGATTCATTCCGGTTAAATAAAGGAGCTGATGACTGCCCAAATTGCACTTTTTTAAAATCTGGGTCTCTTCTTTCTTTCTCTCCCAATCACCCCTTCTCTCCATCTCTCTCTTCCTCAAATTGTATAGGTTTCTGCCAGACTACATCAGTGGAGATTTTGATTCCATTACAGCAGACGTCAAGGCTTTCTACTCAGAAAAGGTATTTTTCTATTTTTGTGCAAGATCATTGTCTTCTGTTTCCTCTTTCTTATTCTTCTTTCTTGCTCTCCTTTTCTTTCTTCTGTTACTTTCTTCTTATGTTACTTCTTGTCTGTCATCAACATCAATCTTCAGTACCTTTTACAGTTCGTTTCTTCTGCTGCTTCTTATTCCTCAGGTTCTTTTATCTGCTGCTTCATACTCTTCTAGTGCATTTCTTCTTCATTCTTTCTTCTGTTCCATCGTTCTTGTTATCTTTTTCATTCATCTGTTTCTTTCTTCTTATGTTACTTCTTCATCACCATCATAATCTGCGTCAGTATATTTTTTTGTTTCGTTCTTCTGTTTCTTCTTTTTCTTCTTTTTCAGCTTCTTCCATCTGCTGCTTCTTGTTCCTGCTTCTGGTTCTTTACTCCTAAATCTCTCTGTTATTGAACATTCACATTATACAGGGGTTCTTTAAACTTTAAAAAGATTCTTTGCAAGACCAAAGATTGTATAGGGAGGTTCTTCTAGCATCAAAGAACCACTTCTACACTTTCATTTTTATGACTGTTCTTGTTCTTCATCATTTTCCTCTCCTTTCTTTTCTTCATCTTTGTCATTGATCATTAATTATTCATTCACAGATTGGTTCTCTTCTAAAACAAACATGTGAAACAAAGACATAAAGTTACAATATTCGGATTATACTGCAACCTAGATAATACTTTTTGAATGTGGAGGATAGGCGCACAGCTCCGCTTGCCAAATTAATTTGAGTTGGTACAGTTTGTTTGAAATGTAGATTTCACAGGGCAGGTTAATCCCTCAGCTATTTTTCCAGCAGCAGGAAATTCGATCGTGGGAATTGCGCTCGGCTCTGAAGAAAAATGGCATGTCAGGCGTGGGAGACGGAGCGCTTTAGCGTTGCTAGAAAGCCCACAAAGATACATTTTGTCTACTGTCTTTCGCGAGAGCATGAGCGCGATGGCGCATGGCTGCATATCTGAATGTGAATGAGGAGCAGAGCAGGCGGAGAGCCAGCGGTATTCTGTTGGGGATAAAGGGGAGATCACACTGCAACACGAACAAGCTCCTAAGCTGACATTCACCAGCCAGGCTTTGTGCTACCTGCTGCAAATGAGAAGTCACCTGGATCGGCAGCGTGTAGATGTTTCTATTGAAGCAGAACACAGCAGCAGTGTTCCCCTCAGTCCGCACCGGCACTCTGAACAGCTCCCCCGCCGAGACACACCATTTACACGCACAGCGGAAAGCACATTCTGGGCGTGGGGGGTCACACTTTGTACTTTCCTTAAGTTTTACAAAAACTTTCTGAATCTTAAATGCATTCTGTTTCATCATTTCCACCGACCCCAGACGCATCAACGATGTTTAGAGTCCAAGTTTTACTTCTTCAGAACCTAAGCCTAGAACCCAATAGTCATCCACAAAAAGCCCAAAAACGACATCACCAAAATGGCTCTAAACCTGTTCAGACCACAATTAGATCTTATTTAAGGTGGAGGTGGTTAAAGCAAGGTGAACAGTTTTATTACTTTGAATATAAACCAAACATAACATAAAACATTAACCATGAACCAGCCAATATTAGTCATTTGACCTTTCTGTGAACGCCACTTTTAAGTGAGACAATATTTTGTCTTCGACAGACACAATAAAGTTTAAATTTGGCAAATCATAATGTATGCAGATCAGTTCAGCCTGCTCACACCCAGATCCTCTTTAAAGTGGATGTGGATTGGTAGGTTAAACTGATCTAATTCTTTGAATATAAACATAACAGAAAACATAAACCAGCCAATATTAGTCTCAGTTTTAGACTTTTTTGAATGGCATCTTTAAGTGAGACTTTTTCTAGTGTATTGTTTCTTCTACAGAAAGAAACCTGTATAATGTAAGCACTCTTTTATGTTTGGTATAAATTCAAAGAAACAGATCAGTTCAGCCTCCTCAGACCACACCAAGATCCTCATTAAAGTAGCTGTGGTTTGGTAGGTTGAACTGTTCTGATTCTTTAAATCTAAACCAAACATAACAGAAAACATAATCCAGCAAGTACTAGTCATTTGACTATTTTTTCAGAATGGCACCTTTAAATTAGATACTTTTTTAGTATAATTTGTCACCATAGCATCTAGGGCTGGGCACATTAACAAGTTATTTTCACGTTAATGCATTATTTACTTAACGCAGGCAATTATTTTATCGCACAATAATGCAGTTGTGGGTGTGGTGCACGCAAGGCTCTAAGTCTTGGCTGATTTGGGTGGGGTGCTCGGGGGCAAGGTGTGGGCGGTGGGTGGTTTTCGGGGGTGTGTGCAGTGCTCTACGTCTCGGCTGTCGTCTGGGGAATGGTCCGGCAGTCGCCACCCCCTGCTATAATGCGTCCGCGTACCCATGCTCTGGAGGGTAACTTGTTTTTCTGTAACAAACTTGCCTCATGTGTGTACAACCATTATGGCTGTTTTGGAGAACAAAAATATCCAATATTCTGGATGGACCATAAAATATGATTGCATACAATGTTGTTGAAAATACAGTGTATGAAAAGGTCATTCAGTCTTTAGTCGCTCTCAACTATAGTCTTTCATAGAAACCATTGTCTGATAAAAACTAGGCATTTTTAAAGTTTGTTAGATGCTGTTTTGGCCAAATCCAGTCTGTGTAGTATATCATTAGAGCTCTGCAGAACACATAAAAGACCAAAAATCAAATGTTGACCTCCAGACCAACCTAAAAATGTGTGTACTGTTACATTTCTACAGGATGTGTAAAGGTAATTAAGATGATGGTTTTTAAACTGACCTTTTCTGACTTTTCCTTGACCTTTTTGTGGCCGCAGAACTGCAGGTTGATCGAAACGGCCGACCAGGACCTAACCGACTTCACTAAGTGCTTGGCCATTATGGTGGAGGAGATCAAAATCCGGCAATTACAGGTACGAGTTCATTCTCTCCATCAGCACTCAGCTCTGCCTTTATTTCACAAAGCTCATCAGTGGGAAATCAATGTTCTGATACTGATGTGTTCTTGGTTCGTCCCTAATCTAATCCACTGCCCACTCCAACCGCACCGCAGGCCTGAGAAAAACATCGCTTCTACTAATCAGCGGGAACCTTACATGACCTTCTGTCTGTGTTCCATCAAACTCCGCAATCACTTCTTATCTGCCCTGCAAAATGAAGAAATATTGGCGAGTGCAATCATTCCAAATGTAGGCAATATATCTCATGTTTCTCATTCTGCATTGATTTAATAGTCCAATAATAGTCTGAACATTGCCTAAATGGAGTACACAGTTATTTAACTGGACATTTCGTTTTCTAAAGGTGTATCCCAGCCTAAAAGTAGACGTTAACATGTCAGTTATTGGGTTACTGAAGTACTGGTTATCAAACCTGAGCCGGTTTGACCGAATTCATGAATTTATATCATTTTCATGTTTTTTGTTTATCGGTATTTTAAAAACTCGTTACACAAATACATCATGTAACCACTGGAAATCACTGTGGTGTCACCCAATCCTGACTGGTAGCCTAGACACTGAGCTATGGGCTAAGCTAGTATTAGTGTGGCCCTGAGTCATGTGTAAACACACCATATCACACAGTGTGAACTTCTTTCTCTGCATTCACCAAGTGAAGCAGGGGGCTGCTAGCAACGAAGGGCGTCCAGGGAGCAGTGTGTGGGGATGGTTCTTTGCTCAAGGGAATCTCAGTGATGACACTAGCAGTTGGGATTCAAACCCACAATCTTCTGACTCCAAGGGCTACTCCCTAACCACTAGGCCACCAGCTTACCTTAAAATCATTAAAAAATTATTAGATTTATGTAATGTCATTAAGCTGCCTTGCTAAATGTAGCTTTTAGCTTATTTGTCTTCCTCATCCGATGCCATTTCTGTTTGTGTAATCTCACTGTAATGATGATCCGATGACAATTACTGAAACTATATGGTTGCAATGGGATATTCAGCTTCCTAGCAGTAACTTTAGCATCTGCTTTCCTTCTGTATTTTTCATAAGCCCCCCAAATCCACCCAAATCTGTCGTTTCTCCAGGTTCCTCTTCAAGACACTTTCCTCAAGAGGGGGTTCTTAGTCTTTAAACCGGAAAATCTCAGCCGGGAAACTACAGCAGCACATTTTTCACTGTGGCCAGAGTGTCCCTTCAAGTAATTCTGCTAAGTAAAATGATCTCACTACACAGGCAGATAATTTGGTTTGTTTTAAGCAACAACGCTAGCAGGAGGTCCAGTTATCTGCTAGTACAGTGAGATCATTTCACCTGATGAAATCACTTTGTGTAAGAGTATATAGAAACAAGTTATTATCCTATTCTTACAACAGTGTTATGGAAGTCTTAGATATCACTGCTGTCGGAGTAAATCAACGCCCATTTAAGGCCATTAAATCTTTTTTGGTTTTTTTTCCAGTTTCTTCCTCAATTTATTTGAGAGAGTAAAGGTTATTAATGGGTGAGGGGGGACGCCATTTTTAAACCCCAGTAGTGGTTTTAATTATTATTATTAACTTTGGTCCTATGTGACTCAGGAACACCAAAAAAAAAAAACTCAGCACAACGTCTAACATCTCGAGCACCAACACAAACCAGGAGATCTTCTATATAAGTAGCTGTTTTGACGATTCTGTGCTGCTTGTCTTAAGAGTTAACATATATTTAAAACAGAAAATAGCTTCTGACTGGCTTCTGTCACAACTGCAACAAGTAAAAATGTCTAGGGATCTGCTAAACAGGGGATCCCGAGCGGCACAACTGTCGAAATGTTGGCCACCTCATAAAGAGACAGCCAGTTAGATCCCCAGTGACTCTGCAGACATCTGTGGCTGGGAGTCCAAGAGTGCACAATTGGCCTCGCTCTGTCTGGGTGGGTAGAATACAGCTGTAGTGAAGACCACCTTTGATGAGTCCAAGACCCGGAATAGTCAAATCTCTGGAGATTTGGCTCCAAGTCAAGACCGAGTCCAAAAAAGTTACATTTCAAGTCAAGATAAAGTCCAAATGAGAGAGACCCAAAAAAAAGAATCCACTTTGAGACTTACTGACCTTTGTATAATGTGGGTGATGCTGTGGGAAACAGTATCTCTTCTATTTTAAGATCATTTTACTGTGTTATTGTGTAGTGTAACATCCCTGCAGGATCAAACGAGGCCATTACTTACATTAACTGGACCCATTTCACTTGATTCCCTTAGCGTCTGTGGCCAAATTGAAACTAAAGAACATGGACGCGGTGTGTGCAGAAGCGGGAGAAGAGTTTTAGCAGGGTTATGATCGGTAACTGTTCTGGATGGATTCTCAAATAAGTAAACCAACGCTCATTTTCAGAATAAGCTTGTTTGTGTGATTGCATAGCAACCATACTACTGTTCTTCTAAAGGTTTATTTTTATTATTTTTCTTTTAATAGCTAAAATTGGCACCTCTTCTCCTACACATTTTGAAATATGTGCACGGTTAAAGCGTTCATTAATATCCAACGCAGTGCATGTGTGTTCAGATATTTGATCCGTTGATCAAAGTATTGGCCTCTGTGAGGTATGTGGAGAACGAGCGGACTGTCGATTCTTAAAAAAGTTTGTGATGTAATGGCTAAGGTGGCTGCAAAGTGACATAATGCGAAATAACAATATAGTCTTCCAGAGCAAAACACGCAGCAGGGGTCATAAAAAGACTTCAAGACAGTAAAGCTCAGGTCAGTTATAAAAAAGATGTGTTTTTGTGGTTGTATTAAAAATAAACACGTTTAATCAGTGATTGAGGGGTGAAGGTAGCTTAGTGGGTAGGATACTTGCCTCTGGTCCAAGAGGTCATGGGTTCAAATCCTACCTTGAGCACAGCATCTCTGGGTCCTTGAGCAAGACCATTAACCCTAAGTTGCTCCAGGGAGACTGTCCCCTGTAGTTAGGGAATGGAAGTCGCTTTGGATAAAAGCGTCTGATGCCATAAATGTAAATGTAAATTTTGTCCATGTTTTTTGTTTGGGTCGGGTGGGAGATTAGTTTTGTTCTTTTTGGAAACACTGTCCGGACAGCTGGACTTTGTCAAGAGCAATTAGACTGTTTGGTTAACCCAATGGTCAAGACCAAGACCGGGCCAGTGCAAATACAGCAAGTTCACAACAAGTTCAAATTCTTAAAAAATCATTTGAGGACTAAATCCCTGGGGTAGGATGCCCCCAGTGTCCCCATCAGTCAGTTCAATTCAGTGGAGCATGAACCAACAGAATTTGCAGTTAGTTTTCTCCTCCAAGCATGTTTATACTTTCCAGTGACGGTGCATTCATTTGAAAAGATGCACTCAGAACAAGCATGCGGTTCTCCCAGCGTTGGTCATGTAACCGAAGTAGTCTTAGCTAGTGGATGGAACTGAGGGTAACTAAATTGGGCAAAATCTCCAAAAATAGGTTGAAAATGGTAGAATATTTTAACACCAGTCAAATATTGAGAACCATTAGATATTCTGCATGCACTGAACCCTTTCACCTGTTTCTCAGTGTGTTATTCTAGACAATGCCTGCGGGACGGCAGCTTGAAATAAAGACGTCGAACGAGGCCTTGTAGAGGGAGGCAGTGTGGAAGGATGGATTCTGCAGGAGCTTAGATGTCATGCTGGAGGTGTATGTTTTCACCCCCAGACCCCCGTACCTGTGTGTACCTGAGCTGTCGGCTTTAGCATCGCTGTGAATTCGCATCCCATAACCTGTCAAAGACAATACTCGTGTGTGTGTGTGTGTGTGAGAGACGCACACTCTGCTCTCTTTCTGGCAGTGAACTTTGAAAGCTTGTCGGAAGGGCCCTAAGTCTGCTGACCATCTCACACACACACACACACACACACACAGACCATTTTTGTTGTTTTGTTCACTTTTTTCACTCCCTCCTGTTTTTTCCCCTTCTTTTATCCACTTGTCCGTGCCCCTTCGACCTTCTGACTGAGTGTGTGTGAGGTCCAAGTCTCTCTTTCTGTCTGTCTGTCTCTCTCTCTCTCTCTCACACACACACAGACACACTTCTTTTGTCTGCTCATCACTGTTATTTTTGCTGTGACTGAATATAGACTGGTGAACCAGTTCGAGACACAATTTCGGGCACGTTCTGCCTGCATTCTGCTCAGGAGACCCGCTTGAATGTGATTAGGGGGTTTATGAGCTTCATTTGTGTACTTTTAAGGGGGAATTGTGCAAAATGTGGGAGGATTGTGACACAATTAACCAAATAACTATGAGTATTTTTCCCATTTCTGCTTGTTCCTTTCTAATATTTAGACATAAGAGAAAGCCACACTTGATCACACACATACTCAAACACACATACACACAACTGGGGTAAATATCTCCAAAAGAGTATCTTTAGATGTTCCTTCAGATCCCAGGCTCTCCTTGATTGCACCGAAGAAAGTCGAAGGAGGAATGAAGGCTCGAAGGCTCGTATCACGAGCTGTACTTCCCAGTTTGAGTAATTTCCCCTAAACGTCAGTGTAATTACCCCACCACTGTAATGTGTACAATTTATGTGTCGGCCGGCTCGTAATGACTTGCTCTTTAAACGGCCCTGTGGGGCGGAGCGTGTGATGTGTTGATTATCGTCCCTGCATTTTAAGCAGCTCTGTGTCATGCTGAGTGTTTAAAGCTCCCAGGGATGCGGGACCAACGCATCAGTCAGACGAACAGAACGGAGTGTAATAATCTCTGCGATTCTGCTACGTCAACACTTTCCTGCGCTGTCTTCGCACTCCTCCCTTGTATATGAGTAAATAAATAAATAAATAAGCCACTTTTTTGTACACTCGCCTTTGTCGTAATGAAATAAAGGGTATCAATGCTGAACGTGACGTGGATAACAAAAGATCAGGAGCAAAAAGTTCGGCAGTGTTGACTGGAATGACTTGAGGACTGTGGCTGTGCGATATCGGAGATTCCAGTATTGATATGAGAAGCGATTAAAACTTTGCCCAAATTTCCAGCAAAAAGAACTGAAATTTAATTACAGCATTGTTTACTATTGGTGGCTGTTCAAATTAGCTTTAAAACACTCGTCTATGGAGCCAAAACTGCTCCAGCTTCTTCTGACCAATCACTGATCAGACCGCAGGTCACTGCTCCGACCTTTTAAGAGTCTGACACCACCCACCTATTCTCAAAGCTCAAAAACCTACATCAAGACTTTTCTTAGTTTTGGCACCAAAACTTCCCCTGAGCATCAGAACTGCTGAGACCCTCACTGTCTTCAAACAGAGACTGGAGACTCTTCACTGAGCATCTACATCTCACACATCATAAAATAACTAACACAAACTTCACAAGTAACAAATAACTGTATCTCACTGTGTGAACCAAGCGGGTTCTGGTGGTTCCTCCCTGTGTGATCTGAGAGGATTCTGGTGGTTCCATGTCTGGAGTGTCTTCCGTGTCTGGAATGGATGTACAGTATTCTTGAGCCTATAAGGTAGCAATAATATAATAATAAGATAACCTTGTTCTACTAGATACTTATACTATATTGACTGGGTTAAATAGAATTGCATTACTAAAATAATATACTAAAATATAACTTTCATTGACTAAAACTAGATCATTCTGATTAAAATGCTCAGACTTTTAGTTGATTGAAACCTGACTATAAGACTAATAAAATCTAAAATGACAGCTTGACACAAAGACTTGGGTTGTAAGATGTAAACAAGACTCTAGCCAATCACAGTGTTTCTGACAGGGTGGGGGTCTATGTACCAAAAATTCATATTCTAATGATTCATCATAATTCATCCTCACATAACCATATTCCAGTCTCTGTTTATGACCACTCAAAGACTGATCTCTGGTCTGGATTATCTCAGTATAGCAGTGCATGTCAAGGTCTGGATTTCTGCCCGTTGTGCCTTTTAGCCCATTCCAGCTTGTTAGAAAATCTCATTGCTAAATACTAAAAAAGAATCTTGTTGTGTAACTCCAGTGCTGGAATAGATGAGAACTTACCACTCACTGATCCATCTTTTCTTAGGTGGACACTATAGTCATCCTGGGTGGTCTGGCAGGCCGGTTCGATCAGATCATGGCTACAGTGGAGACCCTGTTTCACGCCCAGAAGATGACGGAGCTCCCGGTGGTGGTCATTCAGGGCTCTTCTCTGGCCTTCCTCCTGCAAGAGGTAATCACTAAAATCTGTAACTAGAATTATTGTAATTATCACAGTTTCCATTCCACCAACACACTAAACACAACACTAAACACTAATCATATTAAACACACCCTTTACTGAGGAACCCTCTGGTGCTTCCTTTTAGCTCTTATTTCTTAATAAGGATTGATAAAAATGTGTTTGTTCCAGCAAACCTCTGATTTCTTCCTAATTACCCCTGTCGCTGATTAAATATCACACCCTGATGCACAAACACAGTTATACGGGTTTAGAATCCAGAAGCAAAGACACTGTGGATGTCTTACATTTACTTATATGAATAGACTTTATTTGGTTTTGTTATATTTTGAAGAATGTTCCTTGTATGTTTGTTTAAATAAAGTAGAACACACTCAGCTATACGTTTTACTCTAGCTGTTGTTTATACCCAGTATACCCAGGATCAATAAAGTTTTCTGATTCTGATTTTCATCTCATATGAAAGGCCAGTCTGAAACTTTCAGACTGTAAACTAATAAAACTTTTGTGACCTTTGCAATTAAATCAGAGCATCGTTTTCAATCTGTATCGTCCCTTTCATTTTTTCTCCTTCTTCTTCCATTAGGAAAGTGAGTAATTGGTAAATCAGGACATGTTGGTGCCCTGGGACTTCGTGCAGCTTTTGTGAAACGCAATTAGAGACAGTTACGCTTTGTGTTAATTTATATCAGAAATGACCACTTTGTATTCAGCCTGGAGCGAACGTCAGCTTCAGAATAGAAAACCCAGTGAGGACAGTTTGTTATATTTGAGAGCATGTGCCCGTCTGTCTGTCCGTCCATCTGTATGTCTCACTGCTTTCTAAAGGAAACACTTGTCTGTGTATCTTTTTACAAATATTCAATTAGGCAGTTTGGAGCAATCAAAGATTCGTTAAAGTATGTTTTATTTTAAACTGCGCTGTGTTGTGCCACCTAATTTTAAACTTGAATGAACAAATACACAATTAACTGTGCCTAAAACCCTGAGTTATAGTAGTGTCTGATGCCACTAAACAGAAGCATTGCTGATCGTCTGATCAGTTTCGTCAGCCTGCTTTGTTCTTCTTTAGTCAAGCTAGTTAACTTAAATAAAGCGCCAGTCTCACTAATCTTTACTTCTAATGGCTTTTCACCATCTCACTGCAATCCATTGTTTCTCAATGCACACACGGTGCATGATGTCACTGAGTGGAACTAGATCAATTCTTTTATATAGGAATGCGTGCTTTTATACAGCTTTTTTCATAGTTTCTGCATATTTACATTTAAATTTATGGCATTTAGCAGACGCTTTTATCCAAAGCGACTTCCATTCCCTAACTACAGGGGGCAGTCTCTCCCTGGAG
>JBBPDB010040803.1:0-11405 GCA_037974465.1 Brachypetersius altus | reverse complement strand
TTAAACTTTAGTTGTATTTGCATTATATTGAGCTTTATTTAGGGGTGTATTTATTACATTTTATTTATTTAAATTTGCTAAAAAAATGTTATGAAGATAAAGCTTTATATTAAAGAAAATTAGATTTTTGTTTGTATTTGCTGTAGAGCTGTCAATATTATAAAAGTAACTAATAAACAGGGAAAGGAAGTACCGCATTACATTCAGACATTTGAAACTTATTTTTTTTGTGTCGATGTTGCAGCAGCTCTAATTTTATGTTATCTGGGAGAAAAAATCAGAATTGGTATTGGTAATCAGAATCGGCCAAGAAAATTACATTCGGTGCATCCCTAGTTATAATGAATACCCCTTTTTTCCCCCCAATTATTGATCGGTTTTAGTATGAAGTAAATGACATTTTTTTAGATGTCAGTCACAATGGCTAACTAGAGGTTCTGGTTTCCATTCATGAAAGCTAATAGTTACCAGTTAGCAATATATAATAACCGGTTAGCACCAAATAAATTATGTAGTGGACTTAACTTCCAGGCAATAGTCACCAGTAAGCTTCATAAAGTCACCAGTAAGCAAATTACATCATGCTAACTCATGGAGGTTACCTCCCATTCACCGACGATAGTCACCATTTAGCATCATATATATCAGCAGGTTAGTATTAATCAACTTACATGCTGAGTAGTATATACTTTCAGTCACTGAAGCCGGAGATTCTTTCTTCAGATCATGGAAGCGAATAACTTAGCAATGAGTAAATTATGTCATGTTAATTGCTGAACACTAGCCTCCATTTATAAACATTTGACACCAGTTAGCATTAAGTAAATGACTAACTCTCTGCAGACGAAGTTGGTCAAACTTTTCTTCTCTCCCTCCCTACCTATCTCTCCTGCTGGCTCTCCTGTCTCGTCCTGTTTAGTGTCTATCTCTGAGACTCTCCTTATCCTGGTTTTGGGATTCGAAATTATGGATATGATCAACTGGTCTCTTCATGCAATTGACACCATCTTCTCGTGTACAGAGATCGTACTAAACCCTTAACCCAAACAATTCTTACTATCTGACTTATCCCCCTGCTCCTGGCGCCGGCCAAGGTCGTTGCTAGAGCAACGGAAACTCCCCCTCTGTAAGCAAGATAAGAATGACGCTCTGAAATCTTACGCCTTCGCATTTCCCTCTTCATGTATTCTATGTTTATTTCTTTTCTTCCTCGCTACCTCTCGTCTGACCTGTCCTCCCCAAAGAAGTTTGTTTGTGTATGTTTGGTCAGAGGGGTCCAATTTCACTGCATGTAAAAGTGTATGTGAAAAATAAAAGCAGTACTTACTTACTTACTACAACTGATCAGGTTAACTGATGGGCTAACTGATGGACACTATTGGACCCAAGTGGGTTTTGAGTGGTTTGTATGAATAATCATATTTATATTACAAACTGTATAGTTTATTGTGGGAATTGATTTGAAGAATCCTAGACACAGATTCCAGATTTACTTTTTTAATATAGATGGAAGTTATCACCCCATGCAGGACATCCCGCATTCATTCCTTTCCAAGAAAACATTCATACACTCACACACACCAACGGGGGTTTAGCCAGAGACTCTTAATTCTACTATTATAAGTCACAGTGTATTTTAAACCTATTATGGTGCTGCGCTTCAGTGCTGGACTCCCTGAAAGGCCACGGTCAAAAACGCTGCATGTTTAGACACAGAATGTCTTCGGTTACTGCCAAGAAATGTCACTAATGTTGTCCAGACCACTATTCAAGTTCACGCCCCCCTTTGTCAACAACTGCTAATCATCCTCTCCCTCCAAGTGCAAAATCGACTCACAGCAATGCATAACATAAATATTTTTATTATAGCCATGGTGAGGGGACACGGACCGCTAATACAGGGCCAGTGGTGTTCTCACAAACCAGAGCAAGAGATTTTATGGGCCTTCAGAAATATTCAGAGAGATTCCACGAACAAACACACACACACACGCACACACACACACACACACACACACACGCATACACACACACACACACGCACACAGTTTCTAAAAGAACTGCCAATCTATACTTAAAGGGGAAGCTGACATCTGTAAAAGTGGAACTCCACCAAATTTTCACATTTCCAGCACATGACGTATGCACTGCAAAATAATCTTTTTATGTCTCTGAAAAGAATATCTGTTCTAAAAGCTCTGTAATTTCGCAGCAGGGGGAGTCCAAGAGAGCACAATTGTCCCTTTTGCCTCTGGGTGGGTAGGATTGTCCTCCCTGTGCCCTCATCACCCACTATACCTGTCCTCTTTTTCTCTGCGTGGGTAGTGTGGTCCTCCCCATCATTAACAGCCCAAAACAAACACAAAGAGTTATAATATGGAGAAATATAATATTATAATGATGTTAAAGCATTTTTCACTTGTTTAGTGATGTGGCCTCTTCTATTGCTGTCTTACCTCTCATTAGAATAAATGCAAACAAGTAAGCATTTATAAAAAGTACTTGAAGTTTTGTAAGATTGTTAGAAGTAAACAGATTTCACCTCGATGCCTCCATCAGTAGCTCGAGATTTAATATAATCAGAATTGTATTGATACTGGAGGAAATTGCTTAAATAAAGTTTCAATTAAGCTGAACCAGGTATTTGAGGTATTTGATTAGAACTAGAGTGTAATACTGGCCTTCCATGAGGAATGATAAAGCAAACACATCGACTTGCATAACATCCCTATTTACTGTATTACTGTCTTAAGATTATTTGTATACATTTTAGCTTTAATAAGCAAATCCTGCTTAAGTAAACAGGTTTTAAATACTATTTTCTCAGGGGTGAGAGACTTTTGCACAGTACCGTATATATATATATATATATATATAAATCATTTTTTTACACAAAGCAGCTATAGAGAATGGGGCTCTGAGCCCTTAATGAATGAGACAAGGCAAAGAGAAACTCCCTAAGGCTGGAGGAAAAAAACTCAAGACTATAAAGGGGAACCCATCCTCGGCTGATTGATACCAAGGGAGAACAAAAGAATATTGCCATGGAGATGACTAGCAATAAGACGCCTTACTGTCTAGACTGAACCCCTGAAGAGATGTAAAGTCTACAGTTTAGCAGCAGCAGGATCTCTGCATTCACAGATCTGTTAAAAAAAGCATGAAAATTATTATAACCAGCAAAAATGTAAATGTTTACTGATAAAGAGACGCTGAAATAATCACATATCTTTTGCTTTTTCCTAAACTTCTTAAAAGTGTGGAAAATCAGTGTTTTACAAGTTTATTATTCATTTCAGAAATTTAATAAACATTGATTTCTCTCAGAATTACTTGACTTCTGAGCTGTGAGGTGAAACATTTTGAGTGTTTATTTTACTAGTTTTATCATTTTGGTTTAATAGTGATAAGTTTAATAGTGATAGGTTTTGCTTATTTAAAAAAAATACATTATTAATATAAACATTTTATGTCATTTTCAAGATACTTGATCTATCTTTAGTTGTTAAGATTGAATTTCTTTGCCAAAAAGAGTTATGAGAGTGTATAAACACATTGTGACCTAATCTGGGTGATTGTCATCTAAAGGGATCAGTAAATGTGTAAAAGAATTTTTTTAATCAGATCTGAATCATAAACTGCACCTCCGCCCCCCCCCCCACCACACACACACTTGAAATGAACTTCTTTCTCCTCCTAACACAACACAAACACACCGAACTGCTCTACTTAATTAATAACAAGAAAACTGACACTGTATTTTTGCACTCAAAATACTTTATCCTGCTGCTGCTTATTTACACAATTATATATTTATTGTGTACATCAGTTTTTGTTTTACTTTTTACTTTGCTGTAAGAATACAATATCTATAATAATACTGTATTCACATTTAAAGCAAAATAAATAACAAAAAAAAGCCCTGGAAGCGCAACATTAAAAGCTCATGAAAATGACGACATCAAGCATCCCTTCATTCTCCGAACTGCTTATCCCGGGTAGGTAGAGGGCAGAGAAACACCCTGGACAGACACACACATCCACCTAGGGGCTATTTAGCATCTCCAGTCCACCTGATGTGCAGATCTTTAGACTGCAGGAGGAAACCAGAGCTCTTAGTTGGACCCACACAGACACAGTGAGAACTTTCGTCTGGGAACTGAACCAGGACTTTCTCGATGTGAGGCAACAGCACTACCCACCCCACCACTATGAAATCGGCCACAACAAAAACAAACAAAACACGCAGACAGGTGCTTCATATATCACAGGAAGCACAGCTGCACTCATCAGTTTCTTATCAGAGCTTTTAATTTTCCCAGGGACATCAAATCACTAAGCTAAGGTTACTCCATGACCAGCAATCTTCAGAGCAAATGCTGACCATCTAGAGAAGCAGAAATAAAAGAAGTAATAATATTCAATATAAATATGCGATTTTACATAGTTAATTAGATATGGGTCCTTATCACACCACACTACAGCAGTAAGAATCCTTAGACACACTACACTACACACCTGAGAGTTCTAGGACACATAACACTACAGCAATAGCAGTCCTTTGACATACTACATAACACCAGTAAGAGTCCTTGGGCAAAGACTCCTAGCACTACATTTGCCTCCATCTGTGATCCACAAAAAAGTAGCTTTGGATAAAAGCATGTGCTAAATGATCTAAATATAATACCAGTGCTGTTCTCCTCAGGCTCAATGATGGCCAAGGAACCAAACTACAAAGTATTTTTTTCACCGTATTTCACCATGGACTATATGGACAAATGTATTGGGATGCCTGACCATTACACCAACTGGGACTTAAATGACATTGCATTCAAATACATAGACTAATATGGAGTTGGTGCCCTCTTTGCAGCCATAACAGCTTTCACTCTTCTTGGAAGATTTTCAGCAAGATTTTGAAGTGATTCTGTGGGAATTCACTCTGTAGAGCATTTATGAGGTCAGACACTGATGTTGGACGAGAAGGTCTGGTTCGCAATCTCCATTCCAGTTTATCCCAAAGGTGTTGGATAGGAATGAGGTCAAGGTTCTGTGCAGGTCAAGTTCTTCCACACTGAACTCATCCAACCATGTGTTTACGGACCTTGCTTTGTGCGCTGGAATAGAAATGGCCTTTGTCAAACTGTGTCCACAAAGTTGGAAGCATGGAGTTGTCCAAAATGTCTTAGTATGTTGAAGCATTCAAATTGTTATTCCCTGAAGAAAGAGGCGTAGCCCAAAGCTTGAAAAACAGGTGTGCCCCAGTACTTTTGTACATATAATGTATAATTGTGGACAAAATAAGCACAACTTGTATCTCTTAGTAAGTGACTGTCTATTTTAAGAACTATTACCCTAATCTGCCTCTTAAATCATTTATGGTACAAAACAAGCTCAAACAAGTTGTACACCTGCACAGTTTTTAGAATGAATGATCTTATCAGAGAGCAGAAAATAAGATTTATAGACTTTATATGAGATTATTTTTCCATTTAAGATATTTGGAACAGAGACTTCAAAAGGGCTGTGAATTATCTACAGCGTAAAATATGGCTTTGTGTCTAATTTATTGATTCCTGACCCTGTTCTATTCAAGGAGACAAATTTAGAAACTAAATATAGTTTTTCCCAGTTAAACTCTCCATATCCTGAAAAAAAAGAGAGGAGATCACATCTGTTATTCATATTCTCTATGTGTGAACTTTTGTGTGTTCCCTTTGAGACACAGCTGCTATTTTTGGTCAGAAGGCTGTGGGCCTGCCCAGCGTCTCAAGTCATTACTTTCATTACTTACATTACATGACAAAGGGAGTGTGGCACTGTCCTAATCCCATTAAAGGATGCCTCTAATTCTGCTGCCAGACTGGTTGTCTCAGTTCTGCTCATCCATCACAGTGTCCATCTCAGCCTGTTGTCATATTTGGGCGCAGAATGCAACAATTCATTCGGATATACTGTAAAAATGATTAGATAACATCTACACCCATCAGCCACAACACTGAAACCACTGAAGATGAGAAAAGAACATTGATGATCTGCTTCCAGGGTCTCCTTTTGTGTGGGGGGGAGATAATATTTATAGTTTTTCATTAGTGAGTGAACAGTCAGTTCTAAAAGTTGGAAGCAAAAAAATGGGTGAGATAAGAGGATAAGAGACACTTTGAAAAGGACCAAACTGTGAGGCCTGGACGACTGAACACCTCTAACACTTTAGGTCTTAAGTGCTCCAGGGTATCCAGGGTATCCGAGTGACAGGGTCATGGGCATCCGAGGTTCATTGATAAAGAGCAGCACATCTGGTCTGATCCCACGAAAGATCTGTTGTAGAACAAACTTCTGAATAAATTCTTGCTGCTCTGAGAAAGTCAGAACACATAGTGCAGTGTCCCCTGCTGCGTGTGTGGCTGCGTAGGTGCAGACTGGTCAGAGTGCCCATGCTGACCTCTGTGCTCCTACAATGGACATCTGAACTGAAGTCCTGGAAAAGGGTGGACTGGTCTGATGGATCACAATTTATTTTGCATCATGTGGATGGTCATGTGTGTGCATGTGGCTTACTTTGATAAGAGATGGACCAGGATGCACAATGGGAAGAAGGTGAGGTCTTGGAATCAGTGGGATTCTGTGGGTAATCTTGGGTCCTCCATTCATGTGGACCTTACTTTGACACCGAAACACTGCAGACCAAATTCAGCCCTTCATGGAGATGCTGAACTTAAAGATTCACAGCCATATTTAGAACCATATAGAACTGGCTGTGCTTGAGAATATGCTTGAGAGTGTTTGAGAGTAAATCTGCATATTACTACGTGTTCCTTGTGTGTCTTATACCTTCTATCAAGGACTTGAAAGAAATCATGTAGCACTACAAGTCAATAGACCCCACAAATATTTATTTTTTTTATAGCTCACAGTAAGTCCTACTGTGTCATAAGCCACATTCACTAGTCCTCTTCATCTTAAAGAGGAGCTGGGTGTGGTTTGAGGGTGAGGATCTGTTTACAGTAAAAGATTTGGACTGACCGTGTACTTCTAGTGTTCTCCAGTTCTGAACAAACAAAACAAAATTTGGTTTCCAGACTACTCCTGACTGATGAGCACATCTGGAATCAGTGGAACATTGTGATTGGATTCTTTTGGCAAACATTTTCTTTAAATGACAGCCAATCATGTTAAAATTACACTTTATCAGAAATCTGTAATAGAGCCACTAATGTGGTTTCTGACTCTATATGACACATATATGCCATCTATAAACATGGACAGACTTAATTAGAGAGCTGCTACTATTTCCCTCATGCTAATGCACTTTATTCCAGGAATTCTGGGTAATATAGCTAGAAACGCAACACAATGTGGTGAAAGGAGTTAGCTTAGGAGATAGAATACTTGCCTCTGGACCAACGGGTCATGGGTTTGAATCCTACCTTCAGCACCACTGCTGGCATGTGTTTTTTTTTAACTTGGGTTACATCACTGGTGAAGGAATGGATCTGTTTGTCCATCTGTGTTCTTTGTTTTAGATGTTTTATAAAGCACATAAAGACTATCACACATTGTGATTTTAATCACATTGGCTTTAGATGATGTTGAGGATTTTGTAATATTTTATTAATATTCAAAAGCTCAGTTTTAGGACCAAAACTGAACATACTCACATTTGTAGGAGTGTGAGCACCACTGATAAGTCACATGACATGGGATAGGGAAACATATTGTCCAACAGAACTTTGACATTTCCACAATGGGGGCTTTATTACATGCATATTTCATTTTAAGCACTATTTAGATAATCAAACACGACACATAAAGCACAGACACATAAACTTGGGTAGCCACTTTAATTTCAGCTTTTCTAGAGGTTTACTATGCTGAGGTTAAACTGACTCCAAGCATAGAAGATGTTAGTACATTTGAACAGAACATGAGGGTTAAGGGTTAAGCTCATCCAGTTTGTGACTGAAGCTTATGCTGCAGTCATTCTTGCATAATAGACGCTCCTCTTTCAGTCCCACGAGATACACTCACTCGCCTCCAGCTCGGGTTGCTATGCTGTGGCTTTTTGGTTGTTAGACGATGGCCCCATGATGCGGGTGTGGAGGTTGCTCTCAGGTGAGATGTTGGGATGATGCACTGAAGACCTTTTTACTGAGGAACAAAGGCCCAATTTACCACAATTAGAACTAAGATTTGGGTTCCTCAGACGTTTTCAATTAAACTCAGAACAGTTCTTTCCTCTCTTTCTGTCTCTCTATCTTCCCCTCTTTCGTCTCTTTCATTCTCTCTCTCTTCCTCTTTCCTCTCTTTCGGACTCTCTCTTTATTCATGTGTCTCCCTGCTCACTTTCTCTCTTTACCTCTCTCTTGCCTTTCACTCTCTCTCTCTCTCTCTCTCTCTCTCCCTCTCTCTTTATTTATTTCATTAAATGATCAGCTGGTATCCTAGTGGTTAGGGCATTAGCCCCCTGCAATCAGTCGTGGGTTTGAATCCCAAGATCACTAAGCACCTTTGAGGTACCCTTGAGCAAGGTACCGTCCCCACCCACTGCTACTCGGGTGCTGTGTTCCTGGGTCAACATAAACAATGTCATGCGGTTCACACTGTGTGCTGTGGTGTGTTCAGGTACGACAGAATGGTCACTTCACTAAACTTCACACAAATAACCCCATCCAAACACTTGGCTCCTCTTTATCTTAGTCATCAAGGTGAACTCCTGCAGGTTTTGAGCAAAAACCTTAAGTTGCTTATTGCATTTGCAGATTTTAATGCTTAACATAATCATTTACATGTCCTTTTCATGTCCTAAAGTGTGCCATTAAGATGGATCCACTCGTCTGACCCACCTTAATGAATAGATGGATGTGGTTTTAGGGTCTAGATAAGTTTTAGGAATCATCTGCACAAACTGGTCAGATTCAGGGACTAGAGTGAAAATGAGAAGCCTGTAGAACTGTTCCTAGACTATATTAAGATGCCTGGAAGCAAAACATGAAGAAATAAGGGGTGGTTAATTACCATACTTTATTAAACATTATAATAGATGATTATAGTTGATTACAGTTGATTTTACAAACACACACTTTTTTACATCCTCTTTCATCAGCACTTCATCAGATAAACATGAAGGCAGCAGAGGTGAGAACAAAATGAGAAATAAAGACACCAAGAAGGGAAATCCCCACGGGGCTAAAAATGATGTCATCATATGAGATATGTGTGTCTGTGTGCCCCACTAATCTAATTGCTGGGGGAAATCTTTCTTCGGTTATTCTCGAGGGTGTAATGAGCTCTGCTGTTGTTTTGTTGACTCTTTGTTTGTGTAAGTTCTGCAGAGAATGATAAATTACATTTAGAGAACCCTTTATTAGAAGAACCTAGTTTTTTTTAAATGAGTCAATACTAAAACATTTAAACATGTTGTCTCTCTCCTCCATCATTCAGTATAACTCTCTTCTTTCTCTCTCTGGGTGTGTAGCATGATCCTGTTTTTGTTTTTGTTTGTTAAGCGACACAGTGATCTACAGTATTTATGAATCATTCCGTCAGAACAAAGACCATCTAACCTACGACCTGAACCAGTGAAGAAAAAGGTGCAGATGATTCCAGATGATCAGGTGGTGATCAGTATACTGGTGGTGCTGAATCCTGAGTGGAACACCTTTATCTGTGCATCTTTAGGCACTTTGCAGTCTGTCACAGTAAAACATTTGTTTTTTGTTTGTTTCCGGACTGAATTCCAGACACCTGGCTAACAGTGCTAACTCCTTGTTTTTTTAACAGGGGAAAAACCAAGGAACTGGTGGTAGACTTCCGCAAGCACAAACAACCTCCACTGCAACCACTGTACATCCAGGATATGGCAATTGAGGCTGTGGAGAGGAACAGGTACCTTGGTGTTCATCTGGACAATAACCTGGACTGAACTCATAACACAAATGCACTCTACAAAAAAGGTACCTGCTGCGGAGGCTCAGGTCTTTTGGGGTTCAGGGGCCACTCCTGAGGACCATTTATGACTCTTTTATGAGGCCTGCGGTGTTCAAACAGATTCAAAACCTAGGGCAGTAGCATCTTTCCTGGGCACAGAAAGAGACAGGCTTGATCCAGAGGGCTAACCCTGTCCTAGGATGCCCTCTGGACCCAGTAGAGGCGGTGAGTGACAGGAGAATGGTGGCTAAGCTGTCATGCCTGTTGGAGAACATATCCTACCCTAGACTGCACACTCTGACAGCACTGAGCAGCTCCTTCAGTGACAGGCCTTACCCAGTCCCCTGATGTGGGAAGGAGAGATTCTGCAGGTCTTTCCTTCCAACCGCTGTCAGACTCTAAAACAAAGACCTTGCAGATGACCTCACACACACATAGACTAATGAACACACATATCCGTGGTAGTTTTTCTTATGTGCAATATTTCTTTGAGTGCAATTTTCTGAGGCAACATGTGCAATCTTTGGAGAGTCAAATTATTATTATTATTATTATTATTATTATTATTATTATTACTATTATTACTGGGTGAAATATGCAATTTATAGACATTATATAGCCAGGAACACAGCGTCTGAGGAGCAGTTTGTGGGTGCTTTGCTCAGGGTACCTCAGAGGTGCTTAGCAGTCTTGGGAATTGAACCCATGATTTCCTGATCAACAGATATGAGATATGAAGTTTGGATGCTGCCACTTAGTGGAGGGATTAAACAATTACAGGTCTGGTGAAGATGGTGGGCCACCCATTTCTTTATATTTTCCTTTAAATCCTTTAAATTTATGCAAAACACTGTTTTCTGCCTGTCAAATTGTTTTCTGCCTATCAAAATGTTCAGTAGATTAAATAAAGGAGAAGATAAGATAAGCCTTTATTAGTCCCACATTAGTCCAATTTCTGTTGTTATGACAGAATGTAGGAGCAGCAAAAAACCCAATAGAATAAAGCTTTTTTCTTCTTTCTTTCCTTTTGAACTGGAGCTATGAGGCTAATGTCACTGACACAAAAAGTCAATAGTCACCCAATCTTGTTTTGTTAGCTTCTCTCCAATCATTTACGGAGAGAACATGTGAGATACAAAAACAATGATCTTTGAAAAACGTCCCGACTTTTCCTTTAATTTTAAACCCATTTTAAAACCAAATGCGTATAAAATTAATGTCTAATTATTTAATGTGTACTTGTTGTTAATATTTTAAATTATAAATAAATAAAAAGGTGGAGTGTCACGGTCGCACCGCCCGCTCCCCTACGCCAGAATATTAGTTTTCCTGTGTCTGTCCTCCCCTTCCTCCCTTGTTCCCTATAGAGTCTCCCAGCACTGTTTGTATCACGCCCCATCCTGATTTGCGTTGCACCTGTTTCCCCTCTTGATTTGCCGCACCTGTTTCACATTCCCACGCACCATAAGTAGCCC
>JBBPDB010040709.1:0-11407 GCA_037974465.1 Brachypetersius altus | reverse complement strand
ATCTTTAAGTCCATCTCATGAAAAATCGGAGCAGAAACAAAGGTGTTGCGTTTATATTTTTGTTGAGTGTATGTAAAATAATTACATGCAGACTGCTAATCTGATTTTTACAGTCAGGGTGTACAACTGACATTCTCCAAAAACCTAATTATGAAGATGCCAATTATAGAATCAGCCTGTATTTAACCATATGCTACTGGCAAAATGATATTTTCCCTTATTTCCAGTACATTAGTTCCAAAAAGTTGGCCTTACTATATGACCTATGTAGTTGGACTCTCGTTGGTCAGGCCAACTACTTAGGAAATGTAATTGTCAATGCTGTTTTCTGGGTAATACAGTATGTATGTACAGCTAGGAATTGTCAGGAATTAAGTCATGTCAGGAATTAACATACGCTATTGCAAACACAAATTCGTATATGAACCGATTTTTGCATACCCCCTTCATGTATGCACAAGTTTTGCAGGTAATATATCCACACGAGACAAAACGGTCGGCTTTTACCAGCACATGAAAATGTATTATTGAGAAATGCCTCCAAATACATCGCCAGATCTGACTTTACCAACAGCCAATATTAAAATAGCTCGAAATGCTTCAATTATGCTTCAATTATCATTTTTACAGAGCATCTGAAACTATCCTGGCCACACCCTGCAAACCGCTTTGACTAAATTAATGTCATTATGACCAGTCAGCGCTGCCTCCACACACACAGACAGACCCGCGAATTATGAGGACATATTTGTTTGAAAAACGTCAGAAATGTGATTATTAAACAATGTACACAACTAAAAAATGCTTAATACCACTTACCCTAAACTTTAAACTCGTCCAATATCGTCCTCAACGACTACTTTACTGCAAAATGGAAGAGGCGTTCCCGCGCTCACACAAGCGCATGCGCGACATTGTCAGGTTTTTTTTTTGAGTTTACATAGGAAGTACAGCCTACAGTGCTGTGAAAGAGTATTTGCCCCCTTTCTAATTTCTTATTTGTTTGCATATTTGTCACACTTAAATGTTTCAGATCATCAAACTAATTTAAATATTAAGACAACCAAAACCCAAGTGAACACAAAACGCATTTTTAAGTGATGATTTTATTCATTAAGGGAAAAAAAAACTATCCAACCCTACATTCCTGCATGGGGTGGGAGATGTTCTCCTGGAGAAGGGTAACATATCCCTGCTCTCCTGGAGAAGGTTAACATCTCTTAATACAGTTTTTCAGTTTATGTCTCTCTGTTACAGTGAGTGAGAAATGTAAACTTATCTACTTTACTGACTTTAAAACTAAGACAGAGGTTTGTGTTAGGGTCTAGTTCCAGACTGGTTCAGTTGCGAGACCATCATCAGCCACTAGAGGGAGGCACAGAGCCAGGGCCTCATTAAACCTTTGTGCCAGTGTAACCGGGCGCCAGGATCTTACCGATATGAACAGGCTGAATTTAGTGAATGTCGTGAAGAATGTTTATAGGATTTGATAGCTTTTTACTTCTTGAGTCCAAAAATATCTTTCTTTCTGTCTTTCTTTCAGACTGGAGATTATGTCTCTATTATAGATGTCTTATAACGTACAGAGATAATGATTTGTTACACCTACAAACAAAAGTGTTACAAAAACAAACAGAAACGTTTTTAAAAATATGAACGTAGAGTCAAAGTGCAGAGTTCCACTGCCAAAATGTAAGTTAAATAAAGTACTTGTTTGTCATTTCACAGTACACAGTAGAAAGTGAAACAGTGTTCCTCCAGGACCACCAGCACAGAAACAGAAACATCACAAGGCTACAGAAGTGCAGGCCAGACAAGACACAGGGAGAAACAGTGCAGTCAGATTTAGATTTAAACCTATTTAAATCCTATTAATTCATGGGTTTTTAGTTTATTTCTAAAAAAAAAAAGGATTCGCATTTAAAGGTTGTATTTTTCTCATTTTAAATGTTGGATGAAGCAGCTTCACCAACAGGTGTGTTTTTGTAACTTATTTTGCTAATCTTTACAAGGGGCTCTGAGGATTGTGAGGGTTCTGCATGTGGTCAGTTTTTTAAGGTGAGATCAATCTGATGGAACCTTTTGACTTTGAATACTGAAAGTCAGAAAACAGCTTCAGATCATGGGATGGCCTATTCCTAATGTTAATCAGACACAGGCCTAGGTACAGGCCTGACCACATCTTTGGCATGTTGATGGTATGTTTGGTCCTGGTACAGCGCTGTGTTGGTCTTTGGTTGAGGGGAATTTATCACCTGCTCTTGTGTGTGTGTGTGTGTGTGTGTGTGTGTGTGTGTGTGTGTGTGT
This sequence comes from Brachypetersius altus, assembly GCA_037974465.1. Classification (NCBI taxonomy): domain Eukaryota; kingdom Metazoa; phylum Chordata; class Actinopteri; order Characiformes; family Alestidae; genus Brachypetersius; species Brachypetersius altus. The sequence goes on along the minus strand of JBBPDB010040709.1, from coordinate 9,100 downwards.
AGAAGTTGTTGTGCTCTATGAGCTGGAGTAATTATCTACAGACTGCTAATATTATGCTATGCAGGAGACAGAAAGAGTTAATCTTTCCTCTTTCTTTTCCTCACATTACTCACATTTTCAAAGGGAGAGGTGAGGATGTGAAATACAAGGAAGATGCACAATTCAAGATTTGTAACCATCACTGTATTGAGGCTCTTTGCCACTGAGGGTCGAAATAACTTGTCCAGTACAATTAGATTTTTATTTGACATAATCAAGTCAATCAAAAGTATGGGACATTTATGGTTAAAAATGCTAATGATTAAAAATGTTCAGAGATACAAAGTATATGAAGAAGAGTAATAATCTTTATTCATGCATGAATATGAAGGACACCATATTAGGAAAAAAATGCATCAATCTTTATTTTTATTAGACTAATGAAAATGATGCACACGCTCAGAACTGTCTGAAGTACATCTCCAAGATATCCCGCAAAATCTGCAAAATTTTGTCCAGATATCCGTTATTCCTCTCCGCTTTCTCTCTTGCCTCTTTCTGCCTCCTCTCCCACAGCTCTGTAGCTTCTTTCACAGCTTTCTGCTTCAGTCTGCGATTCTGCTCTTCGTTCTCCTTCAGGATCCGCTGTTTCTCTTTCTCAATCGCCTTCTCTGCCATCCGGAGCATTTCATTGGTATAATAGCTTCCTCCATTCTTAGAAACCATCTGGTCAATCTTCTCCAGGAGCTGATCCACCTGAGTGGAATCCCGAACTTCATTGTTGAAGACATGGTATCGCCTCTTGAACTTCTTAACAACTATCCCCAGATCTGGGCTCTCACTAATGAACTTTTCAGCGCTTTTCTTCTGAAAATCATGTCCATGAGTGAAGAGGAACAAAGTGTTGCTGCTGGCTTCTTCTCCAAAGATCTTCAGAAAGATCTCCAATGTCTTCTTGTCTTCCTCAGTGAACCTGCCTGGCTTGAACACCACCAGGAAGGCGTGTGGACCAGGAGCACAGAGAGGGATGCAAAGCTTGATCCTGTTGACCGTCTCCTCCAGGGTGAAGTTTGGGTCGAACAGACCTGGTGTATCAATAACAGTGACCTCCCTCCCATTTACTTCCTTGGTGACCTTCCAGCAGACCTGCGTCACGGATGTTGGTGAAAAATCACTTTTGAAGGCCTCTTCTCCCAGAATAGTGTTTCCAGTAGCACTTTTTCCATCTCCAGTCTTTCCCAGAAGAACAATCCGGAGTCCTGTATATGGACTCTGTTGGCCGCGCACTGTTCAAAAACAATAGTATCGTTACAAATACAAATGTTAAAATTTACAGTTCAAAACTGTCAAAACTAGATTCTAATGTGGTCTGGACAGAATTTTGAAGAGTGCTGAGGTTTCAGTGTCATCTAAATTATACGAATAAAAGCTTCTACAAAACTTGTGCTTTATGAACATCAAAATGAAAATCAATGTTTCTCAATAAAAAGACAATCTTTAAATTATTTTTATTAACATAATCACACACGCAGAAAAGGAAATTCCAATATAAAGTTGATTATATTGTTATAATAATACCAGAGTAATGTGAAAAACATATCAAAAATAATGTGTGAGGTGATTATAGATCTAAAGACACACTTTGTATATTTAACTTCAGTAATTCTTACTCAAAATTTAGTGGTTTCACTTAGAATAACTATTGAACTGAACGTTTCAAAGGATTTTTGTAACTAATTCAAAGTCGCTGTGGAGCTCAAAACATGATTATAGTTTTTTTTTTATCAACAGTTCATTTAATTAACATGATTTTGTGAATATTTCAATTATTCAATTATTCTTCATTTTGTAGATTTTTCTTTCATAAAATGGATGCTATGTTCTCTTCATCACTTGACTGTCAGTTTTGTCCAGAAGCGATTTATTTTCCCCATCGTTGTTATGGTTGTCAATCAGGCTGTCCTCTCTGACAAACTGATCTATTGTCTTGTTCTTAAGCCTGTCTCCATTAGTGAAGAGATCCATGGAGTTGCATTACAACAATCATATCTCTGTCTCCAATGTCAACCATATATAATGTGTTTTAGATGCAAAAAATTATAAAATGTTTGCGTATAGACATTAGTCACTGATTGCTTTTGTATTATTTGTAGACCTTATAACCCCCAAACCATTTCTCTTCTCTGATTTCTGATGTAAAGTAAGATTTCTGTCTTGCACATCTATTGTGTACACTTCAGTAAACCTTGTTTCCAGTGTTGAATCTACTCATGAATTATTGTATTGTGCATTTTCCTCCCACAAGAGCAGCAGCTACAGCACCGATTATAGCAAAGGCACCAACTGCACCAGCTGCACCAGCTGCACCAGCTATTATATCAACTGCATCAGCTGTATCATCTGCACCTATTAGACCAAGTGCAGCAGCTACAAGTTCATTCCTCAGGAAAGAATTGTCTTTTTCTGCTTTCTCTCTTGTCTCCTGGTAATTCAGGGTTGGATCTGCTCTTTGAAGTTTTGATTGTTCCTCTCGAATTGCTCTCTCAGCCGCCTGAAGCATTCTGTTTGTGTAGTGCTCTCCACCGTTCTCTCTGATCATCTGATCTATCTTCTCAATCAGCTCTGTAACCTGGGTTCTATCTTCATCTTCATTGTTGAATACATGATATCGTCCATTGACGGTTTTGATAAAATCCTTCAGTTCAGAACTTGCATGAATAATATCTTCAGTGGTTTTCCTGATTCTCCTCAGAGTGTCTCCATGGGTGAAGAGGGTAATGATGTATTTTGAGGAATCTTGACCAAAAATCTTCTGGATAATCTCCACTGTTTCTTTATCTTCGTTAGTGAATCTTCCCAGCTGGAGAACCACCAAGAACACATGAGGTCCTGGTGCAGACAGTGACGTGCACAGATTGAACTTTTTCAGGACTTCTTCTTTTATAAACCTGGTATGAAATATCCCCGGTGTGTCGATCACAGCAATCTTCCTGCCATTCACTGTTGCTCTGGCTTTTTCACAGTCTGTGGTCAAAGAGGAGGAAGATAATCCAGATCTAAATTCTTCCCTTCCCAGGATCGTGTTCCCTGTGGCACTCTTTCCCACTCCAGTCTTTCCCACCAGCACGATCCTCAGTTCATCGTTATTCATCAGATTCCCTTCCACTGTTAAAGAACAAGTACACCATTACTTTTAATACCGCATTTTATTAGAAACTGAAAAGAGTTACATTTGCTGCTTATGAAAATCCTTCAAATTCTCTTCACAAAAAATGTTAAACACATAAGAATTCTGTTTGGTTTGGACATATACACCTGATTACCATTAACTTATCTCCTACTATGAACCTCTGCGGTCACTCAGATCTCAGTGCTGACTACTTATGAAAAGAGCTCTGAAAGCTTCTTCAGGGGAAGAGCGTTCTCATATACAGTATAGCCCCGAGCTCTGGAACGCTATTCCAAACAACATTCGGGACTCAGACCCAGTCTCAGAGTTTAGGTCCAGGCTGAAACATACTTGTTTATTCAGGTTTCTGTATTTAATTTCTCCTCGTGTCACAGTGGGCACTATCATACCCATCATACCTCTCAGTTCTGTCCTTTCTAGCTAGGCTGCTCTAGCTAGAGATGTCGAAGTCTTAACTTGCACTCCTCACAGATATAAATAATCCTGCATGTTTAAACAGAACAAACTCTCTCCTCTGTTCTCTCCGAGGGGAATTGCTGCAGGTTTGCTGGACTGACCACTATGGGAAACTGCCCTCGACCGGTCCCGGCTTCACTCGGGCTCTTCCCTAAGCTGGGGCAACCAGATGGAGATTGTGCCTCCTGATCCTGATATTTATGGGCTACAGACTCTCAGTATTGACACACAACAAACTCTGTTAGCCTATATGTCTATAACCTTTTTCACTAAGGCCTTCTCTCGTTAGTTATTTATAGTTCTCGTTCCTTTCTCTGGGTTCCCCCTTTGAGTCTTGTTTCCTCCCAAAGTCTCTTCCTCCAGCTGAGGGAGTTTTTCCTCACCTCTGTCACCTTTGGTTTACTTAGACTCTCTGGCTTCCTCTGACTCTTTGGTAAACTCGGACTCCGTAAAGCTGCTATGTGACAACCTGGTTGTATAAAGCGCTTTATGAATAAAATTGACTGTAAAGAGTATTGATGCAGGTCTCCCTCTTCTGCTCTTCTAGTAGTAGCAGTTGTATTAATAATAATAATAATAATAATAATGATAATAATAATAATAATGATAAGACTGAACACTTTTGAAATCAGTAAAAACAGTGTTTACATTGTAGTAGCTTTACTGTTGTGTTCTAAAATGCCAAAGTTAATGTCAATTAAAATAAAGTAATTTTAAAATATTACGTATTAAACTTTATACTACCAAACTCCTGGTCCTGGAGATTTACTCTCCAGGTTTAGGTCCAAATCTAGGACCTGATCTAGATAATCAAGGTCTTAAAAGTAAACATGAGTTCCAACTGCGTAGGATCTGACCTCTTGGGTGGTAGATCTTCAGGGCTGAGCATCTCTATTTTGGCTCTTATCCCATTTCAGTGTAAATGGTGGAAACACTGTTTTTTCCACCATTTACTGGCTGGAGTCTGGAGTCCTGTCTCTATGTGCCACACTCTGTGTTGATGGTGCTTCAAACACTGCCTGCTTGGATATGCTGACACGAACAGGCCGTTCTCAGATGAAGGATTTCTGAGCTTCCACATCATAAACCTGCTGACTGCCTGGCCATCCCTGAACATCTCGGTACTTGGGGCGTGGTCATCTTCCATGTTGGGCAGGAACTGCATGTTGGGGCCATAAGCAGTTTCCTCCGGGATCAATAAGGTTTTCTGATTCAGATTTTGAATCAGATTCTGATCCTCTGGCCCCGATAGAAAAAGTTGGAGCAGCTGCTGCTGGAGCTCTTTCTCAGTTCTTTAGAGAGTAGTAGTGGGTGGATCGGTCCAGATATCGATAATTTCTATATCAATGTTGGTACTGATATTCACTGATACCTGTAAAATGAGACTGAAAATGTAAAGATAGACCTGTATCTATACAGAACTACTCCAGTAGTACTATAATGTAAATACCAATATTTATATTCATATTTAGCCTATATATTTTCTTTTGTATTGATATATTTATACTTTGGAAAATATACTTTTATAGTACTGTTACTTTAATACCTTTTATAAAAAGTGGATGACATTCTCCCATTTTGCAAGTGCACTTTATTTTATTTATTTAGTTATATATTTATGTTTAGGCTACTTTGTCACGATAGAGATGATATTTTATGTTTGGGCCCTTGAATTTTGCTCAAATAAAACACATGAGAATTGCAACCGCTTGATTTTTTTTGAAAATTAGTCGTTTAGATTAATCAACTAATCGAAAAATTAGTCAAAAGATTAATCGTTAGAAAATTAGTCGTTAATGGCAGCACTAGTCTGGACACTGAGCTAGTGTCCGAGCAGACAGTCCAAGCACCCCCGCAACGAGCCCAGTCTGGTTGACTAATTTCACGCTAGCCTCGCGGGGGATACTTTTAGCCCAAGTATTCCTCTTAATTTGCGTGTAACAATACTAGGTTCAGGCAGAATGTCCCTCCGCGACTAACTGTGGGTTTGTCACTAAACATGTACCTTACATACCTAAACTCAGCGTTTTGGCAACTTTACAGTTTATCAGTGACATAAAAAAATAAAATAAAAATAAAAATATCTCTTGGAAAACAAATAACCCTAAAATCCCACAGGGCTATATATGCAAAAATGGCAAGTGGATGTTTTTGCACCTAATGATTTTCCCGCTTGAATGTTGGATTATCGATGCCACACAGGATGGTAGAATGTTTGGCTGCACCTTTAGACAAGCCTTACACCTAATCGATCCATCATTAATGACATGGTCTATGATAGTGTCTCTAATTTTACAGCTGACCTCTTTGTCCTCATCCACCTCTTCTTTTTCATCCACCATGTCCTGTCTGGCCTTTTCCAGTCTGTCTTCTTCCATGTCCTGTTTAAGATTAAACCACAACACCACCACAGCCTTTTACATTCATTTTTTAAGTAGTTTTGATGTAAATTTACAAGAAATGATTAACCAAGTGTGCAAGTGTGGTCCAATTTCAGTTTGTGTTTTGTGACTGGGCCTTAGCAGCTGCTGCCGTTTGTTAGTGAACTACTAGATCAGACTCTGTGTTTTTGTTGTTACCAAAAGCCCTTAAGCAATGAAAACTGATGTGAAAGCAAAGACAAGGTGTTTTGGAACTGACAACATACATTAATGACTTGGTCAATACAGTCTGAGCGTCTGAGAACAACTATAAAACGTACGAATACGTGGATTACAGAGCAAACCTGCCTGGCATTCGCGATTTGCATAATTCTGCGCGTTCACAAATCTTCACATTCTTATTGAAAATAAGGGTTTAGGGACGTTCTGGTGCAATTTGTCATTTTTTTGGGGGGCGGGGGGCAAAAATATAAACTACAAAAATATTTAACTATTTATATTAAACATTGATTTAATAAATATTATTGGATCTAAAGGCTGTTACCAGTTTTCTGTTTTCAATTTTAACAATAAATTTGACATCATTTAGAAGACAATTCGATTTTGCCTAACATGTGTTGAAAAATCCACATGCAGGAGAGAGTTTGTTCCTTAAAGGAGAATTACATCATTTTACAGAATTTCAAAATATATTTAAATCTAATCATAATGGAGAGAAAAGAAAAAAACTTTGAAGAATTGCCTCAATTAAGCCATTATTAACATCACAGTATACTTGCAGGTTCACTGGGCTTGGAGAGAAAATAAAAAAATGATATTTGTGTTGAGGTCGTCCTCCTGGTCCCATTCACCACAACTGTAAAGAGTCTGTAAGTTTCTCTACAGTTAACTTTTTTCTTTTTCTATCATGCATATTTTGAGGGATTCCTTTTAAGGACCTGGATAACAGTGTCACTTCCTCCAAACATGTTCCAGGGAAGAATGCAAATGATGATATTGTTGCTGGTGTCACTAGTCCACACTGTTGTCTTTGCTTTTGTGTTCTCTGGAATTAATGGTGTAATGAAGTTTAGGAAGGCCGTTTTCTTTCTAATGCCCTGAACAGAGAATTTTCACTGCTTCCCAAACCTGTATTTCCTTCTAGTTCCCATATAAACCATAGAAACACAACATTAGTCATGAAGTGCCTCAACGAGACAAAACTCCCATCTCCCTCCACACATAAAGCATCACCACAGTATAAAGTGTAGTGAACTGAGGGAACAACAAAATTAACTTTATGATCGTCTGAAAGCCCAAAACTGATCAGTCAGTGTTTGTTTCTCATGTAATCTAATGAAGCTTCAGCATCAGAAGCAAGTCTGTATTCATGAATAGAGCTTTTGTGTCTCTGCACGCGAGGAGTATTTGCATCAACTGTCAAAGCTCTCATTGGTGATGGAGGAGTGGTAGGAGGAGACAATAATGAATAAAGAAGAGTGAGAGATCCAGGAACACACACAAAGAGACACACGGGAAGAAGAGAGAAACTTCAGAGGAACGAACACAACAGTAGGATGAATATTTATCTGGATTACAGACACACACTTTTGCAGAATTAGTTTTTATTCATGCTTTCATTTATTCATTATTAGGAGTCAAAACATGGCAATTTTACTTGATTTGACTTTTTTTCTTCCAGAAATGGACTGGATCTTCAGTGTACTCCTCTCAGGTGTGTTTAGAGTGTGTACATGAGTGTGTGTGTGTGTGTGTGTGTGTGTGTGTCTGTTCTGCTGGTGTATAATAGAACAGTTTCTGTGTTTTTCTCCTCAGTTCTCTGCAGTCTGTCTGCATGTGTCTCTCTTCAGTATCACTTTATAAACATCAACATGAACTGGACTGAAGCTCAGAGTTACTGCAGAGAGAAGTACACTGACCTGGCTACTGTCCACAGCATGGAAGAGATGAAGAAGCTGAATGAAACCCTGAAGAGTTCCTCCATTTCTGGCCCTGCTGTTTGGATCGGACTGCAGAGAGGAGGCACTAAGAAGTGGATGTGGTCACTGGCGGACACAAAGTACTACAAACCAGGAGAGACAGAGTTTACGAAGTGGACGGCGAACACAATCAGTGATTCATAGAACATGAACTGTACTATGAAGATAGGTGCTGGTGTGTGGGTTAGTAGAGACTGTGTAGATCCACATTCCTATGTTTGTTATTATGGTAAGTGTGATTTAGTGATTTGCTGTACATGCAGTAGGATTAGTGAGAGTGGTGGTGAGCGTGAGAGAAAAGGAAAGATTGTTATAAGCTCTGGCCAGTAGGTGGCACTGTTGTATTGTAAGAGGAGGTGTATGTGTTCAGAGGAAGAATCACAGGATGCTCTGCTGAATGTCGAGCATTAAAAATATTACCTAAGAAATTTAGCCCAAGACAGACCGAGTCAAGACCAAGACAAAGTCGAGACGAGACTGAGACAGGGAAAAAAAGACTCCCTTGTGTTCTGTTGAGGACTGACATGACGTCTACTGACTGGTCATCTGGCAAAACAGCTAACACCTCCAACAATGGACTATATGCCAATGCGTGCGCTGACGTACTTCCGTTTAAATTTCAGCCAGCTCGAATACTTCCGTTAGCCTACGCGTCTAATCTAGTGAACAATGAGAAGAATTAAATACCAGAAAACGCGTGGTACAACAGCTGAGCATTGCTGTGTGCCATTATACCAGGCTTCTGGTAAGTACAACAGTGTACACAGTTTCTTTACTTTTCCTTCAGATGAGGAGATAAGGCGTGAATGGATCTTCGCTAACGCCTCACACCAGGGTGTGTAACCGGCATTTTAAAGATGTGAGCCAGCATCGGAGAGAGGACGACGACTGCTTAAAAAGGGAGCTGTTCCAACGTTATTTGCGTGGAATAATTTCTCCCTTCTACCTCCAAGACCGGGGGTTTGGGAGCGAAGACCAAGACTGCCGCCAGAGGATGGATGGAGGATAATGCACCTGGTAAAAGCTTGGGCAAAGAAACCTGAAGACTAACACTAGCCCAACAGAGCCCCATTTTTTGAGACTTCCAATCTCTGTAAATAGCAATTATCTACATT
>JBBPDB010040698.1:0-11408 GCA_037974465.1 Brachypetersius altus | reverse complement strand
CCTTCACACACACCATCATACATCTACACACCTTCACACACACCATCATACATCTGCACACCTTCACACACACCATCGTAAATCTATGCACATCTACCTACCCAAGTTTATTAGATCCACATAGCACATTTGTAATGATCTTGAAAGATTTCTGATAGCACAGTCATTAGAAAAGAATTAGCCATCATTCAAATGAGTGTAGAATTCCTACCAAACGCACTCTGTCTACATTTTACACCATTTAATTATAGGGGAGTTTTGAAAAATGTGTGGGGTTCATATTTAATAGGCATGCTGTGTGAATGCAGTGGGTAATGAGTTCAGAAGAGTGTGTGCACCAGGAGAGTAACCTGAGAGGCCTCTGACCTGAATAACTCTCCATTCATATGGATATCTGATCCAGAGAGCAGTCAGGGATGAGAATGAAGGATCAAATGCAAAAACGACCAGTGGTCAGAGACGGGGGTGATGCAAAGGTGTGGGTTGGGGTCTGAAGGCTCGGGGGTCCAGTCTGAGTTCTGCAGGGAGAGAATTAAACTGAACCAAATGTGTAAAGGATCACTTGTAGTTACACACTCTCAGCAGCACCTCTATCACAGCTACTGCTGCCATTATAGAAACACGTGTGCGTATGTGTGTGTATGTTACAACTCACACACTCCCACCCAACCTGAATCACAAAGAAACACATCATCGGCTTTATCCTTTATTTAGACCAAACCTGTGAATGATGACTCATGGCGGGAGCGAGAGAAAGAGAGAGAGAGAGAGAGGGAGAGGGAAAGAGGAATGGGGGGGTGGAGAGAGAGAGGTGGATGAGATGAGAGAAAGAGAGGGATGGAGAGAGAGAGAGTGAGAGAGGTAAATGAGAGAAGAGAAAGAGAGGGATTGAGAGAGAGAGAGGTGGATGAGATGAGAGAAAGAGAGGGATGAGAGAGAGAGTGAGAGAGGTAAATGAGAGGAGAGAAAGAGAGGGATGGAGAGAGAGAGAGGTGGATGAGAGGAGAGAAAGAGAGGGATGGAGAGAGAGAGAGGTGAATGAGATGAGAGAAAGAGAGGGATGGAGAGAGAGAGAGAGAGAGAGAGAGATAGAGAGAGAGGTGGTTGAGAGAACTGTGTGTGTGTGTGAGAGTGTGTGTGTGTGTGTGTTTGTGTGTTTAGCCTGTCCCCATAGATGCCAGTAAACTTGGATGAGTGACGCGTTTCAGAGGAACAGACTGCAGATATAGTGGTGTTATATCATTACAGCTCCATCACACACTCTGACACCACACACACACACACACACACACACACACACACACACACACACACACATGCTTTAACACACACAGATGGTTCAAAAACATGTGTGTGAGCAGTGAGTGTGTTTGTGTGTGAACCATTACAGTAAAATCTCAGACATAAATCACACAAATCTCACTCATCAGTCAGAGCGAATAATATTCAAACATATAATTCCCTGAGGTGGGATGAATTATTCCTGCCAGACACAAGTGCGTTTGGATACACACTTGTGTAATAAATAAATAAATAAATATATAATAATAAATAAGACCTGAAAAGCAATAGTTCTTGTTGGTGTTTAGATCTGTCCTCTCTGTAGCCCTTCGAAATAAACAGGCTGTTTCTGTAACTGGGGCTTCTATGAATGGCACCCCGTGTAAAGGTTAGTAAAAAGGGTTGGGGAAAAAAATCCATTGTTTTTCGAAGTAGCTTCATCTCATAATGACAAAATTAAAAACAAATAAATTAATTGAGAAAAGCATATCAAGAGACAATTATTTCCAGGCAAAACACATTACAGTTAATACAATGCGACTAAAGCGTGACTCCCATTTAATCTGTACACTTCTGAGCTAGTTATAGGAACTTTCCAGCTGTAATCTATGGATAACTATGGTACAAATATGAGGGAACACAGAGGTCAACTTCCTTTTGTCATCCATCAACATGGGAGAGATAAGAGAAAGCATAAACCAGATCAGGGAGAAGTGTGTTGACCTTCATAAGTCAGGGAATGGTTATAAAACAGCTGAAAACACCCATTGTTACTGTTAAAGCAATGGTATTTTTATCATGGACATCAACTGGACATTAACTGGAACTATTGCCTGGAATAGGACCAAATTTTTTTTGCCCCATCCACAGTGAGGAGGATGGTAAGAGAGGCAAAAGTCCCAAAGGGTCACTGTTGGTGAATTACAAGAAAAGTTTAACCCAAGTCTCCAAAAACACCATAAGACACCACATCCATGCCAACAGACTAATTGGAAGATATACAAGAAAAGGGCAACTATGTAAGCACCTGAAGTTGCCGAAATGATACTACAACTTTGACTGGAACTGTGTTCTATGGTCTGATGCAACAAAAATGTATCTTTTTGGCGATGAACACTCAATGTTTCCTCCATAAAGAAGGACAGCTTGGCAGAGGCTCTGTGATGTGGGGCTGCAAATTCCCAGGAAATGTATCCATGAAATACCAGGGCATTTAAAATAATAATATGAGCCAAATCAACACAAAGATGGTTAGCGGACCACAAAATCAAGCTTTGGCGAGATCTGAAGAGAACACACAAGAGGGCAGATCTGGAGAGATTATGTATGTAAGAATGGTCTCAGATGGCCTTCTCTGCATTCTCCAAACTTGTAAAATGTTAATGTTAATGGTTTTATTCCCAAAGGGAAGTATTAAATGCTTAATTGTAACACGAAAAAATTCAATTAAATAAAGATTCATTTTTGTATGAGATAATGCTACTTCTACAAAAGACCCCTGACCATATTTGCTCATATTTACAAGGGATGCCAATAATTGTGGAGGGCACTGTAAATGAACTTTTTTTTTGCTGGCCTGTTTTATGCCTCATTCAAAACATCATAAAACATGAGTGGGAATGGGTGGGGTTAAACTGCTGTACTACATGTAAATGTGTTGCTTTTTGTGACAAACCAGCAAATAATAAAGAGTTGACTGGCTAGTGTCTAGGCAATACTTACATACCACTTTAAACCCTTTTGTTTAAAAACAAGAAGAAAATTAGTTTTTAAAAAAAAAGAGATGTGAGAACGGTGACATACAGAGTCTATGCTCTCCACAAGTGTACGAGTGCTTGTGCAGCATACACCCAACCTGAATGCCAGACTCTTATTCCGAGGGGCTCCATGTGCTCTGCTATGCTGTGAGGTGCATTTTGCTGGCCAATCATCCCCTTAGAAGGTGGAGTCTCTGCAGAGCAGTCCAGAGATATTCTGACTGCCCACCTATATTCACTACAAAACACAATGTATTTAAAATATGCTTACCTTATTTTACCACTGAAAATACACAAAACCTTTCATTTGAATTAAGTGGCCATTAATTTGTGAAACCAACCCTTAAAAAGACATTTCAGGAGATGAAATTCAGTAGTTTTACCCCTTAATCAGTCTTAATCTATGCACTTTCCCCTTAATTTACCTTAATTTCCTGTGTGGTAAAGTAAGGTCAAATTTTAAAGGGTAAAATTAAGGCATTTGTTTTCATAGAGATTGTGATAAAATATTTTGTATCCGGATGACAGTGCCTCCTCCTCCATCCACAGGGGGCACGAGGGGTCTCTGAGAGGTTTAATGATAAAAATGGTGAAACGTGCACGCTGTGGACTTCAGATCATACACCTTTGAATTTGAGGTGGTGGAGATTCTGGATTCCACCACATCATCCAAACACCAACTATTGTTCCGAAGGCCAGTCTTCCATCGCTGTAGTTCCAGAGAATGAACCGAGGTGGACTGAAGCTGTTCTGATGGTCCAGCACCTTCCGAAGGTTTTCGCTTTCATTGTCTTCTGTGTATGTACACATCACTTTTCATGTAGTATCTATGAAAACACTTCCAAAAATAATGAACTGCACGTCACAGATTCACCAGGAGCAAGACACTGAGTCACCACTCCCCCTCTCTCTTTCTATCTCCCTCTCCCTCTCTCGCTCACACACAGTCAGGTTCCCCACAGTCTTGCCTCTCGGAAGTGAGAGCAACACGGCATCATCTCCATGTCGAAAGACAGGCCAGCGTTAGTAGACCTGGGTCTTGTCCCGCTGTGTGCATCCGCAACCGGAGGTGTGTGTGTGGGACCAGGATGAAGACTGAATCTGCTGGCCCACCTGACACGGAGATAAACATAGTTCTGTTGCAGTTGTGTGACAGAGAGTGTGTGTGTTGCAGGGTTCCAACAGTAGGATCCCAGGGATTCCCCAAGCAGGAGAAGTCGTAGCATATGCAAATTCCTCAGGGATGAACAAACTTTCTGATTCTAACTCATTTTTACACTGGAACTCATGGAACCTATGCATATGTAAATATACCTGCCATTCATATGAGATGGGGCAAAAGGACTTGCACTGACTGAATATTAGCTATTTTGCGCACAAACACACACACACACACACACACACACATAAATTCATTCATTTTACACAACCAAATAAAACAAATCTGTTTAAATTTGTGATCTCAGCAGAAAGAAAGTGAAATAGCAACAGTATCTAAAGGAACACACCCATCTAGCCCACAGACCTGAAGACCTGAGGGTCATGTGAGGCCCGTTCTATTGGTCAGTGCTTTTCTATGGGCATACAAGCTGTGTGTGAACATCTGTATTAACAATGCGGGCATCTGCATGTTTTGTTATTATTACACCTTGTTCTGCATCTACAGCCCATAATCCGCACAACAATCTTTAGCATGACTGACGATGTAGTACTGAAAGAAATGTGTGAGTTATGCAGCAGAAGAAGTGTTAAATGTAAAACAGGGTGCTTTTTTACTATAAGTAGTGGAAAAGGCCAGCACTCCCTGCCACTCTGATTAGGATAAATGCCTCAGAGAATGGATGGATGGATGAATATGACCCTGTTTTAAATGGTCATTTTGGCTCTGGGCTCTGTAAGCTACCATCTATTGAGTAGCATGCTAATATAAGCTACCTTATCGATTAGCTTGTAGTAGTTCAGTAGCTCACTTTTTCTTCTTGTTCTTTATTCATCCTGAGCTTTTTCTCTTCTTTGGACAAAGATGAAAAGAAGCCATTAGTTCAGTCACGAGGCTTTCCGGGCTAACATCCATCACTGCTGCTACGATTCAATTAGCACATACACACCAACGCACAAGCCAACGCAACCCATAGCCACTAATCAGGCTTAGCTCCCAACATCTCCATGTGGTCTCCAGCGACTTTGCTGACCCGCTGCACCTGATGTTTATTAAGAAAGATATGGATGTGGCTCACTTAGAGAACATCAGTTGTAGTCCCATGTGAACTTCCTAAGCACGGACAGAAAGAGTCCCGTAAACTGCTAGCCGCAGAATGTTAACGGAACAGACCGGCTAACGTTTTGCTAACAGTTCTGCCTCCTCCTTGTTTCAGACAAAATGCTGGGATGATTAGCTGACCTACAAAATATGAACAGTCTCAAATTCATGAGGTAGTTTCATTTTTATGGAGATAGAATATCAAATGAAGTACAACACACACATCTCAAAATTCTTTACAAATGGGAAATACAGATTTATTGTGTCTGTGTGTGTGTGTGTGGGGGGGGTTTCATGCAAGTGTGTGCATGAAACCTATCATGCACACACATCCTTTCTCCTGCTGCCCGCATATCAGTGTGTGTTCCAGTCTGATAAGACAATTTATACCTCTATCAAATGCAGAGTTCACATCCATCACTATAAAACATAAAACATACAACTGATTTCAGGAGGGTCAGTATAGGGCTAAACATTATGTCTAACTGTGTAGATAAGAGCTGTGTCCTATTCTACAAAACTAAGAACTAATAACTAAAGTAAACAAAAATTAATAACTAAAGTAAACTAAAACATAATACACTGTAGCTCAACAAAGAATCATAATATGAGCTTGATGGTAGGATCTTTTTAAAAAATGTATAAAAATGTGAATTTCCTGTATATGACCCAGAACTGTGAAGTGATTGTACATTTTGGGTGGTTGCTAGGTTGATGCTAAGTGGTTGCTCTTGTGTTGCAGGTGGTTTCTAGGGTCTGGCTAAGCAGTTGCTATGTTATCTAAGTTAGTTGCAAGGGTATATTTGGTGGTTGCTAGTTGCCATGGGGTTGCTAGGGGGTTCCTATGATGTTCCAGGTGGTTGCTGGGTTATTTCTAGGTGGTTGTTAGGGTATCCCACATGATTGCTCCAGTGTTACACTTGTTCTTGTGTTGTAGTGGCACAAGAAACAAACTAATGCTCAAGTATTTTTTTTCATTCCTATAGGAAGACAATCAGACTTAAGAGTTGTTATCCAGAAATTGTTTACTTGCCCAAATATATAGCCAAGGCACACAGATGAAGAGCACAACATGTACATGTTCTTGCTCACCCCTCCCTCTATGTTTACGGCACACTCTTTCCCACGCTCTCTCCAGCTCTGATAAGACATTGGTGTACCTCTGCTGCTGTAAATTCAGCATTGCACCCAGGCCTACACACATTACACAGGATCTCAGCAACTAAACCACACAGAAAAGACCACTATAACCAGTGGTGGACACAGAAAACCAGTCCTGCACACCCCAGCCTTCACACACTTGCCTCAAATGTGTCAGTAAAGACTGTTCTCCAGTTTCTGATTACACTCTCCAGCTTTCCTGCTTTTTTGTTTCTTTTTTATTTTGAATGCTTCTGAAGAAATGGGCACATTTTGAGAAGGTTAAGTAATGTTAGGTAATCTATTTGTTCAGTGTGCTAGAGTGACAGTCTGCTGACCATCAGCTGTGACCACCCAAAAAGTCCACCAGCTACTGTGACTCACACTGTAATCTGACTATTAAACCAATCAATTGTTCGATTATCGAGTTTGTGTGAAGAACCTTGGATGATGTTTACACTGGCACTACACTAGTTCAGTTGTAATAAAGTGAAAAAAGACCAACTTGTAGGAAAATGATCTGATCCTGTGGATAGAAAAGCTTCAGAACGACAGGGACATTCTTTTTCTGCATTTAACCCATTCACCAATTGAGGCAGTGGTCAGCCAGAAACTCAGGACCTGGGTAGCAATGTGTGGGGATGGTACCTTGCTCAAGGGCACCTCAGTGGCACTCGCAGTCCTGGGATTCAAACCCACCACAGGTGCAACTCCCTAACCACTATGCCACCATCTGCCCAGTCTGCCAAATGAAACTTCATTCCCTTTTGTTGTAATGAAACATAAAGAACTGATGAATCCCTACAGCCAACAGGTTCAATTGCACTAGCCGACCTTGTTAGTCCTTTAGCATCCTCAGTTAGCCTTTAGGCACCTCAGACAACATCTGTATCTGCTGTGCTATATAATATGGAACAAAAGATTAGAAAGAGAAGCTGGTGAACGAGAAGCCCAACTTCACAGAGGTGTGAGTGCATGATGACTTAAGATGCCTACAGACCGTGGGGTTTCAGCCTAAAAAGTGTATTATAGGTCACACTTATAGGCAACATGGATGTAATAAGCTTGGGAAGGACGTCAGGTGTGATTAGTTTGTATGATGACAGCACCTGCTGAATTTTGAGCTACGACACACGTCAACACAAGAATTAAATGTGTGAATCATCCGTCTGCGCCCCGTCGTGCTAAACGATGAAATCGAGAACCAAGTTGTTTTCCTATTGTTTTGTTAGCAGATGTGAGATTGTGATCATACATTTTGCCCCTGGATATATCTAGTTGTGAGAACCTCTAGTCTATGAACCTTTTTCATCAGCATGTTTGTCATCTTTTGTGTGGGACAGCCCAAAATCTCGCACTGCATGCATTGGGCAGCCTGTTAGCATCATGCTAATTGTGATTAGCATAAGCTTCCAGTACTTGTTTGCTACATTAGCTTAGGAGCTCCTGCACTAAATAAGGAATCTTCGGACATTGAGCGTTTTTATCAGGACTCTCAAGTCTCACATACTGAGCGTGAGACGCACGCGATTCAGCAAGTTCACACTCCACACATGGCATTTCTCACGCTGAGCAATTACCAACTTTGCCGCACAGGTCTGAAATAAGTTTCAGCTGAAACCATAGTTGCCCCCCATTTCGGGGTCTAATATATGTTTCAAAAGCACGCTTTTGTTCGCACAGAAATTGACCACAATCCAGACCATAGTGGTATGCAATTGCTGGATTAGACCAAAACCCCCTTAATAATAATAAGACAGCAAGAGCATGCAACAAAGATGTTATCGGGGTTGTCCAACCAAACAGAGCAGGAACGCACTGTGAACCAGAATAGCTGACCGATCTAAACACACTTACATAACGCTAATGAAGGGAACATTCCTGTCTGTGTGGTCCGGATTCCCTCCATCTTTAGGACCGGTCTGTCAATGTAAACTGAGTTTCCAGGTCTGGTTCTGGTTGTGTTCAGCATCAGTTTTGAACAGTGAGTAGCAGTGAGTAAGCTTAGCTTTATCTTATTTATTGCAGAGCCTATAGCTCACAGTGACCATTCGGCATCTGCTCTGCACCAGGAAAAGAGATTTTTAAACAATGACTGGGATTTGTGACAAACTGCTCTTAAAGAAGCATCTACAGGGCTCCACTGACCCCTGATGTGGCCAATTAACTGTGTTTGGAGGCCAAATCTTTAGTTTCAAATTCAAATTCAAATTCAAATTCAAATTTTATTTGTCACATACACATTATACACAGAATGATGTGGAGTGAAATGCTTATACGACTGCTGATAACCTATAATATAAAAGGAACGTCCAGTGTAAAAGAGAAATTGTGAATTTTAAATATAGAGAAATATGGGTTAATTTACATTATGTACAAATAATAGAATAAAAAGAGTGACTAAAGTAACAATTAACAATTAAATAGTTAAGCCCATCTTGCTCTCAACTCCTGGTGTTCAAATATCAGAAGTTGGAAACCATTGCATTCCTCAAATTGACTGAGCCCAGTGGCAGATGAGGAGGTTGTGTGAAGGCTCAGCCCAGATGAGGTAGAGGACCCAGGAGTGCTGATGATCAGCAATGAAACATCTCTGGAAGTGCTCCAGTTGTTGTATGATCCGCTCTTTGTTACCATTAGTCTGGGGTGAGAAACTACAGGAGGAGATGTTTAGACTGCAGAAGGCCTTCCAGAACTTGGCTGTGAACTGTGGCCCATTATCCAAAACGATGTCCTTGGGTAACCCATGCTATCAAACTACATGCTCTAACATTGGTTCAGTTTTGGCAGTGGGGAGTCCGGCAATAGCCCCCAGGTGCACAGCCTTGGAGAAGTAGTCCATAGTGGTTTGGATGATATCCTTGCCTTCTGAATACAGCAGGCCAGTGAAAAAGTCTAGCGCGATTGCCTGGGATGGTGTGGAATGGGAAGAGGTGGTATAGGCGGGAGTCAACCTCCACCTCACTGTCAGGATGCTGGAAGGTGGGCCTGAGGTGATGGGTGATGGAATATCTGGCATCAGTGTTCGATTTCAGGACTGCCGTAGCCCACTCAGCTGCCTGCCCGGTGAGGAGGGAGATGAGAAGTGCAATGCGACTCCTTTGAGATGATGGTGGGAACTCAAGAGAAGAGAGAAGTTGGTTAGATAAACATTGCTCCAAAACTCCACTGCTCCATTTTTCTGGGAGTGGGAGCTTAGGTAGACAGCAGTAAGTTGATGGGGTTTGGACTGCCGCTTGGGACGCTGGTCTCTCGGCCGCAAGTTCGAGATGCACCTGCTCAAGAGACACGAGCTGATAACGTAAGCCTGTGACCTCCTGCTTCATGTTAGCAATCTAGCAACTAGCATGGCAAAGTCAGCTGGAAGACAAGACTGAGAGCTCCGAGGAAGACAAGACTTACCTAGCCAAATAGTTATCCCAGTGTAGTGTGGCAAATGAACCCAATTGCGAACAAACCTGAGAGAGTTGGTAGACCGTGTGCTTTGTTCTGAAAACACTCTACTAAATGGTTAAAAAAGCAGCAAAAACAAGTTAAAGTTAAACTTAAAAACAAGCATTAGTCTAAAGAATTAGAATCTCACACATTTTAAATGCACTGAACAGTTTTAAAAACACTGGGGTATATCACTGTATTTGTGAGGTCCTTCCAGTAATACTGTATTTGGGTAACATGCTGTCACGACTGAGGGGGCTAATCCTCCTGAGTCGTGAGCTACCTCTGTGCATGGAGAAACCAGGGAGACAGGGATCCTTGCTGCTGTGACTTTATTAAAAGGACAACGCCCCCGCTCCCCTTCCACGTCGCACCCCCACTGTCCATGAGGCCGGGCTGGACTCCCCTCAGCCCGGGCAACGCTGGTGTGGACCACAGGTCCCTTACTGAGGTACCCCACAAAGTCCAAGGCGGCGATTCCGCCACCTGGAAGTCCTTCAGCCGGCAGGGTGTTCTCTTTCCCACAGTCCGGGCTCTGGGACCCGAGCCCTACTGAACGTCTCCCTGCAGGACCGCTGCTCCAGTCAGGCAGGCAGGCCCCACTGTGGGCCTGAGCTGGGTGCTCCCCGTGCCCCAAGTTGTCAGGCTGCCAGTCCCCACTGAGGGGCTGGTCTGGGTGCTCCTCGCGCCCCAGGTTGTGAGGCTGGCAGCCCCCACTGAGGGGCTGGTCTGGGCGCTCCTCGCGCCCCAGGTTATCAGCCTGGCAGCCCCCACTGAGGGGCTGGTCTGGGCGCTCCCCGTGCCCCAGGTTGTGAGGCTGGCAGCCCCCACTGAGGGGTTGGTCTGGGCTCTACCCCTGCTCGGTCGAGCCCCCTGGCTCTTTGCTGTACCTCACTGCGCCGGCCTCGTTCTCTGGCGACACAGGAACCGGCGCCTGCTCAGAAGGACTTGGGGGTGCCGCGTGCTGTCGCGGCTCTGGAGCTTTGGCGGTGCGAGCAGGGGCCCTGCCTTCAGCGGCAGGGGATGAGGCTTGTAGGAGCGGCCACAGGGGAGCCTCTGGAGAAGTGACGGAGTCGAGCCAGTGTGGTGGTGGGTTAGGGGAAGCCCTGGGTTTCCTCTTCTCCGTTTTCTCCGCCTTGAGCTTGGAGGGGAAAGGGGAATGGGTTCCGGGAGGTCCTCGTCCTCCAAACCCAGATGAAGGTCCTCCCAGGGGAGCTCCCAGGGGGGCCGGCTGCTCCGAAACAGAGAGCCCTCGTCGTCAGAGCTCTCACGTGATCTGGCCGGCTCCTCCTCCTGGGACTCCTCTCCACTGAGCGACTCCCGGAGCTCAAATCGGCAGTCGCCCTCTTCGTACACTCCTTTGCCCAGGCGTTTAGGGCCTTGTTCCACCTATGGCTTTCCTCCGGTCTTTGTTTTTTGTAGTGAAGTTCGGCCAATCTGTCACGACTGCGGGGGCTAATCCTCCTGAGTCGTGAGCTACCTCTGTGCATGGAGAAACCAGGGAGACAGGGATCCATGCTGCTGTGACTTTATTA
>JBBPDB010040667.1:0-11409 GCA_037974465.1 Brachypetersius altus | reverse complement strand
AGACGTGGTGCAATTGGTGCTTCCAGGGTTGGTCACGCCTGAGGCGATTCCCATAGTGAGATACCGAAGGAATGTTTCAAAGAGAACTGGGGGTTTACTGTATTCCCCACTCTTGTAAGAATGATACACTGTGGAGAAGCTGCTGACAATAAATAGTTTACAAAGTGATTGTCTTTGCTCAGGATTAGAAAAGGTGAGTTGTCTGAAGATGTCTGAGATTTTGGCTCCTAAAGTGCCTCCTCCTCGTCCCAGAACACCACAGCGATTCATTTAACAGGGGAAATGCGCAGCCCCACTCACCACCCAGGCAAAATAAACAGATTTTGATTTATCACCTGCAAGGAAAGAGCTGAGGAACCAGACACTGAAGAAAAAATGACAAAGCCAAATCGCACATCACTCGCTACCTGCTGCCGCGTTGGGGATTACGAGCTGCTTAATTCATTACTGCTGCCCTGGAGGTACCAACACACCCTGCAGATGAAAGGGAGCTCTGTAAAGGCATCCACTATGTATACATGTGTGTATGTGTGTGTGTGTGTGTGTGTATGTGAGAGAGAGAGGAAGAGAGAGAGCTTGTTCGTGCAGAGTTGCCTCCTCTCCAAGCAGGTCACAGTTCATCATTGTTCTGCTCCACTGGGCTGATTCTGCTTCGTCAGATGATGAAAGACATGCTTTATTTAAGGGTTTTACTGTCTTAATTAGATTGTATTTCCATTAGGAAAGTGTAAATTGTGATTCTGTAGTTGCTATAAAATCAGTGTTTGGACACACACAAATATTGTTTTAGTTAAAGAATATTCACACACTGTGGATTCGAACTAACAATCTTCTGATTCTCTTCAATTTGTGCTGCATTTTATTGCTAAACCACCATGTTAACTTGCTGTCTCTTACCAAGCCAGGTGAACACATAGCCCCTTTCAGAGGTGGACGAATTTTAATTAAATCACAACAAACAGAGACACGTGTTTTATAAATGACCTGAGCTTTAGTGTCTTGAAGCCTGTTCATTTTGCTCTGCAATTTATTCTTCGCATTTTGTCCTGTTGTTTATTCTCTCTCTGATACACATTTTAAAGGCCACTTGACCGTCTGCTCTCTCTCTTTCATCTACTACAGAGGTGACTCGACCATAAAAAATAATATTTAAATGATCTAAACACGCACTGCACTTAATATTAATGGACATAACGACATTGGAACCATACTAATATTTCAAAAACTGTAGAAGGAAAAAAGGTGCCAAATTCAGCTATAAAATGAATAATAATAACAATAAAACTGAACAAGAACAGTAGTGCATATTAACAATTAAAAATGTGCTGCTAAATAGAAACATAATTTGTAAGCAAGCTAAGAAATGTGTTATTGATTTATTGATAATATTAATAATATCAATAAATGAAGGATTAACTGCTCAGTATGACAGATGTTAATAATGTTAATAAGCTATAAAATTTGTCTTAATAAAACCTATTAATCGTGGCACATAAACAGGTAGATACTGTTTAAATTCCCAGCGTCTAAATGTTCCAGTAAACATTTATTTTGCACACACTGAAATTTTCTGCATTTCACTTAATATTTACCAAAACTACACTCAATATTCTTTACTAGCATTTACAGTGTTTTCATTTGAGTTCCTTTATTGGCCAGAAAATGTCATTTCTTTATTATTCGTCACTACTGACCTACAGAAAGCCCCTTAGTACAATCATAATAATAATGTGGATCTCCAGACGAGTGTTTGACATTGAAGGAGCTATTGAGTGCTGAAACAATAAGGAGTGCATTTAAGAACAGTCTAGAATTGTCACAGGGGCTGGGTCTAGCTGGCTCCCATGATTTACCTCTAGGCACAGATGAAGCAGGAGAGCAAGGATCCATGCTTAATTAAAGAATCTTAATTAAAGAAAACAAAACAGAAATAAAACCTGGCTCAATGGCTGCTACAGGAACATGAACATGAAAACGTGATAACAGCATACAAACTAGGATAGTGAGGCGTAAATGAGGCGATTGACTGACAAGTGAAGGCTACACATACAGTGCTTAAATACAAGACCTAATCACAGACACAAACACAAAACAGATGAAAGCAAGACACGTGACAAATGAACTAAACAGACATGAACATCAAAATAAAAGTCCCAAGAAACAAACAGAAAAGCAGTGACCCCTAGTGGCCACTGACCCAACCGTGACAAGAATTTGACTCTGCATCACCAGTCAGACCTGCACTGTTACAGATTCTCTCATCTTAGAAATGAGACTTGTTTTATTTGACATATTTTAATTTATAGTTGTTCAGCAGCTGTTCAATGTTTCACAAAATGAAAAAATATGCAATGAATGAAATAAATAGATACATGGTAAAAACTTGTGGTGTGTGAAGATGTTTGGTGGTGGTGTAGAGGAAATGCAGCTCGTCCTGTTCAAACATGGTTCACCGAAATGAGGTCAGACCAGCAGGGCTTTAGCAAACCCAGCGGCAATTATGCCTGATCCCAGCATTCAGCCCCTGTCAGTACAGACAACTTAAAGCAGATCAAATTAATCACCTCACCTGCTGCAGAGGAACCTCACACTCTTATAAACAGATTGTATTGGCATTTAAAGCCCTGAACTGCTGGAAACCACACTGTCCTAAAGAACCTCACTGGCCTACAGAACCTCACCTTCTTATAAACAGATGATAATGATATTTAAGGTCCAACTTCCAGAAAACTCACTGTCCTATAGAACCTCACTGTCCTATAGAACCTCAAAGACCTATAGAACCTCACTGCCCTGTAGAACCACACTGTCCTATAGAACCTTACAGACCTACAGATCCTCACTGTTCTACAGAACTTCACTGACCTACAGAACCTCACTGTCCTATAGAACCTCACAGACCTACAGAACCTCACTGTTCTACAGAACTTCACTGACCTACAGAACCTCACTGTTCTACAGAACCTCACTGTCCTATAGAACCTCACAGACGTACAGAACCTCACAGACCTACAGAACCTCACTGCCCTATAGAAGCTCACAGACCTACAGAACCTCACAGACCTACAGAACCTCACTGCCCTGTAGAACCTCACAGACCTATAGAGCCTAACAGTCCGACAGAACCTTGCTGATCTAATAAAGTGGGAGGGGTAAGTGCAAGGGTCTGCAGGGCAGCCTGTACCCTTTCTGTGGTAAGTTTGTATGTTCTGTATAGGTTCCTCCAGGTGATCTCAGTCCAAAGACATGCAGGTGAACTGAGAATGCGTAAATGATGGACTGATCTGTGCAGACTGTTTCTCCACATTTTGACCTGTGAGCACTGGGACAGACTCCAGAACCCCTGGACTGGATAAGGAGCTTAGATGATGGAATTTGTCCAACTCTCATTTCCACAGGTGCGTTCTACACACAGGGTTGAATTTTAATCCACTCTGCTGTAAAAGTTATCTAGTCTCCGGTGTCTTGTTGTCTTAAATTTCTTACTCTGTAGAGTATAGACTGTATTTTATATATATTATTTTTCTTATATATAGTATATATAGTATTTTTTCATATATATATTGTATATTCTCTTTTTTTAATTAAATACCATCTAACATATAGACCTGTAGGATTACGATATACTGGACTTCAGCTACATGTATGACTCCTTCACGCGTCCTGTCCTGGTTTGGGACACTGGTGAGACATGGGTTTGGGGGACCTGCCCCTTGGCCATGATGCTCTTCTTAGGTACGGTTTCATTTTGTTCCCCTGTTCTTCATTCCAACGTCCCTCCACAGAATCATATGAACTCTGAGTGTTCACATAAATCCAGAGGAGAGACTTGAGTTTGCAGTCATCAACAAGGTTAAACTGGTGGATTTTGCTGATCCAAATTTCTCAACATATTAGAATATTGGTAAACTGCCTACAACTGCCTTATTGGTAAACTGCCTATTGGCAAACCGCCTACAAACTATTTGTTAAGTCACACATTGACCTACGTATTAATCATTCAAGCAGAGCAAAGAGCATCTAACCGAAGTCCTGAACCAGTGAAGAACCAGGAGCAGATGATTCCAGATGATCAGGCGGTGATCAGTATACTGGTGGTGCTGAATGCTGAGTGGGTGGAGCTCCTTTATCTAGGCTTCTTGTGTCTTTAGGCACTTCGCAGCAAAGTCAGTAAAACACTGTTCCCATTTCTTTCATTTAATCTCCGCAGTATGACAAAGATCAGACAGTCTAACAAGCATTAAATAGTATTTTTGTGCCAACAATGTGATTTAAAGCTAAATTTGAATGAAATGTTCTTGACATTTTCAAAAGTGAACAATGCCGACACTCAACGCTGTGGAGATATTAAAGGGCCCCTGATGTTGGTAGTCTTCAGTCACGTTCCTGCATTTACAGCAGTTGACATCAAGTGTAATGTAACCCTTTAGAGTTTAATGGGTTAAATTAAGTTGAAGAGGATGTTCACAGTGAAGCTCGAGGGAATTCCTGGTTATTGCAGTTTTGGGAGACGGACTTTAGCGGAGGTGAAAAAGCCACTTCTGTTTCTAATCAGGGAGCGACTGGGTTTGTAAAGGGGAGCAAGGGAGCAAATCTGAGAGAGAGAGAGAGAGAGAGAGAGAGAGAGAGAGAGAGAGAGGGAGAAGAGAGAGGGAGGGGGCTGAGTGTGAATGCAGGTGGTGTGATGGTGTAACCGCGTCGCCTCAGCTGCACCTGAAGGTTCAGGTTTTCCTCTCGTCATCGCTGTCTCCCAGAAGTCCTCCACTTCATGCAGCTGTTTTGTAGTCAGCACCACTGATTCCTCCCAAAACACTGCTCTCCTAAAAACAGGCTTTTTCCAGGGTTCTTTAGGTAAGAACAGTTACACACAGAACCAAGAGAACATACAGAACCATCTAAAGGTCTGAATAATTCTTTGCTTGTTTAGGTGTTTTTTCTCTGTGATGGAAAAAACTCTATAACATGGCCCTATAAGGAACCAAAAAGGTTCATGAAGTTGGTATATGAGAAGGAGATGTAGATGTTCTCCTCAGTACTGAAGAAGAGGGTCTTCAGTCTTTGTTTGAATACAGAGAGGGTCTCAGCATTTCATTCCACCACTTTGGTGCTGAAGGTGAAACAAGTCTTGATGCAGGTCTTGGACCTTTGAGAAGAGGTGGGTGGAGTCAGGCTGTGATTGATGCTCTAACAGGGCAGAGCTGTGACCTGTGGTCTGATTGGTTCTGTAGGTGGGCATTAGAGTTTTAAATGTAATAGGGAACCACAGGAACCCAGTGAGGGTCTGCAGTAGTGGAGTGGTGTGAGAGATGTTTGGTGTATTCTAGATGTTCTAGCTCTTTCGTAGAGGTCTGGTAGACCGAACCTGATACATTTTGTCCTAAGAACATTTTAACAGTGATATTAAGACCAGAAATATACTTGGAATAAAATCTATTGACTTTGGCATATTTTTGTTTACCAAGATTTTAAAAAATAGTATTAACGTTCCCATAGAGTGTAAAGGCTTAAACCCAGAGTTCCTAAAATGGGAAAGTAATTGAATATTTATGTTCACAAAGAGAATTTTTCACGCTTTTGTTTTTAACACCAACAATCCACATTCTCTTTGATCTCTTCATCCTCTTCTGAGCTTTTATGGAAAAGTCAAAGCCTTTAAAGTAGTTTCAGGTCATTTTCTCTAACATCCACACACACACAAAACACTGTTTGCACAGTGCTGAGAGCAGAAGATAAACGGCAGACTAATCTAGTGTGGCGCCCCCTCGGTCTGGAGGTCAGGGGTCAGCTTTAGAGGCTGCAGTAGGAGCTGGTCTTCAGAACAATGAACCCGAGAGCTGTGGAAATGGAATAAAAATCAGAGTTAGGAGATACTGGAAGAAGAAGTCCACGAGAGGAATAGATATGAGGATGGATATATGGATGGATGGATGGATGGATGGGCGGATGGGTGGATGGGGATGGGTGGGTGTGTGTGTAGGTGGATGGATGGATGGATGGATGGATGGTTTTTGTGGATAAGATGAACATTGTTTGGGATGAAGACATCTATGCTGACATTTATGACTTAACACCCTTGATTTGAACACCCTTGATATTTACTACAGTGATGAAGCTCCACCTTTGTGATGAATCAAGTTGGATGATGCAGCTCCACTGAATACATTTGGGATACGTTGAAGTGTTGGGGCTCAGCTGAACTTCTTTGGGATGCATTGAACACCTAAAGTATCATTTTAGTGATAAATCTCCACTGAACACCTTTGGGAGGATTCTCCATTCAGAGTTCAGGTCTAACTTCTGCTGACAAAACACTCCTAGAAAGTTTTGCTGAGGGGAATCGTCAGATCACACTCCACCCAGACGACCTCCTTTATCTCGGCAGGGTTTTGGGAAAGTCCAGGCTCTGGTCAACTGGCTCTTAGCTCAGATCCCTCAAACTCTCACTTGTGGCATCACCGAAAGGAGCCGTTTTACCTAAATAATTACACCCTTCATTCGAAAGCATCCCTTCGGCCTCCTCCGGTCTAGCACAGGCAATACAAACCATGTTTATAAATACATCAAAAGTGATCACTCCACCCAGAGACAAGGCTCACCACAAAATAGAGGAATTAGCCGTCGCTCCATAATCAAGGATAAGAAGTGTCCTGGAGAGAGGATCCAAAAATAACTCCTGCCAACTCGTCCTCTTTCAGCGTCTTTCCTCTTTTTTTCAGTTCCACCTCCTGGTTTATTTTTACAGGATATGTTTATCCACTGAGCTCTGAGTGTGCTGTAATTTTAGTCCTGGAAACTGGAAAGAGCGCGAGAGAGGACTGTGGGTGGGAATGTGATTGGCTGCTAAGTTAACCATCCCACACAGCCTTCAATCGTTAACCAGTGATTCAAATTTGACCCGCCCCACACCTGCAAATATTTTTTGTCAAATCGGAATCTGCAGGTGACGGGTCAAACGGCAATTTACTATACAATATATTCACTGTGAACCCAATAATACACTGTACACTGTATTAATACAATATATGCTACATTAATACACTGCACACTGCATTAATACAATATATGCTACATTAATACACTGTGCACTGCATTAATACAATATATGCTACATTAATACACTATACACTGTATTATTACAATATACTTTACATTAATACACTATACATTGTATTATTACAATATACGCTATATTAATACACTATACACTGTATTATTACAAGTTGTGTATGTGTGTACGTGTGTGTGTGTGTGTGTGTGTGTCTCACTTACAGTAACAGTTCATTTTATGCTCACACACTAATCTGTCACCGCTCTGTGATTAACTCTGTGTTCCCTTCATCCTCATGTGCAAAGCTCTTTTTACATTTGGCTGCTCTCAGTACAGTTAAAATGACTCTTCCACCGATCAGCAGGGAAAACAAGGAATTTCACAAAGTGGAAATGGAATCACTGGGATCGCAGCTCGAAGCTGCAGTGATTGGAAAACCATCTGCACCAAGCTGTCAATTAGAGAGCGACGTATTTCACCCATGGTGCTCCAGAAAATGAAAAAGCTGCAGCTTTGTTATGTGTGTGACTAATGGAAGAGATGTTCGTCTTTGTTTGGGAGCAAAATCTGCCTGCTTTATGAGAAATGTGAGCTGAGAGTGGGAAATCTCTTGCGTATAAATCCACCACTTGGGTAATTTTGAGCTCCGGTTGTTCATTATGAGATATTTTAGTCCAGATCATCTGATCTCAATTAACAGATAACACTCCTGAACCCCAGCCGCCTACTCCAACCTTAATCAGAGCTGTAGTCCCACTGGACTGAATGCTGTAAAATGCTGTAAACTGCTGGTGGATTAGTGGTTAGGGAGTTGCAGCTGAGATCAGAAGGTTGTGGGTTCAAATCTCAGGACTGCTAATGGCATCCCTGAGGTACCCTTGGCACCACCACACTGCTCCCTGGGCAGCACCTGTTGATGGCAGCCCATTCATCACTTGGGTTTAATGCAAAGAAATCATTTCACACCATGTGCTGTGGTGTGTTCACATATGACTATAAGGGACCACTTTACTATAAGAGGAACTGAACTGAACCTTTACAAGCTCAGCACTTCACAGAATCCAGTGTGATGAGGCCAAGCTGCTTTGTCCCAAAACACACAGGCCTCAAGATCTGTTGGATATCAGATAAAGATAAAGATTAGCTTCCATCAGTGCAAACTCACTGGCCACCTTATTAGGAACACCTTTGTAGAAGTACAAAGTAGGTGTTTCTAATAAAATGGCCACTTCAGAACATTCCCCCACTCCCCACATAGCAGGCCAAATCGAAACATGCCCCCCATAGCATACCATATAATTATCACATAGGCCTCATAACATATTCATTTCCATATTTAAGAACTGTCGTACTTCACCCATATCTGATTTATTATTTCATCCCATGCTGCTGCACTTTACATGCTGCTACAGTAATGATCATATTACACTGGTCTTTCTGTTTACATTACTGTTTACATCACTCATTGCTCTGTTTTTATATTGCTGTGCTTGTATGGCACAATGCACTTTAATATTTCTTTGGCACATTGTACACACTGCTGCTACATTTATATAATTACATATTAAACCTCAATTTGTACCCTTAGTTTACATTTTTATCCTCAACTTGTGGTGCTCCTTGTTTAAGCTATTAAGTGTTTTACTTTTAGATTGTGTTATAGAAATTTTCAGGTTGTGTTTAAATGTTATTGTATTTACAATTAGACTTATATCTACTTACTTGTACTTACCTCCTTGTTTTATGTTGTTTCTCAGAAAATTCAATTTTCTTCTACTTATTTTCTACAGTGTTTGCACAGTCAGAAGGAGGTTCAGGATACACTTCACTGTGTGTTGTACCTGTATGACTATGCATGTGACAAATGGAGAATCTTGAATCTTGAAGTACAAGGTGGGAGTTCCTTTGATCGTGGCCCCCTAGTAGACACAAGGTATGTGTTTCTGAGAAAGTGGCCACTTCTGCTTCCAAGTGGCCATTTTATTATATTTTATTATATTATATTATACACAACTTTATTAGAAACACATAACGTCTACCTCGACTGAAAAAGCATGTCTTCAGTATCCACTCACTGGCCACTTTATTAGAAGCACCTACCTTCTGCTCGCAGTGAACGACAAATGATGTCTTTCAAAGTATGTGTTTTATTTGGGAAACTAAAATCTCTGTCCGTCGTGTCTCCCATGAGTCTGCGTGTGGATGCGATGTTGGAGTGATGTAAAAAAAGACAGCCCTGCTTATCGCTGCACTAATTGCTCCCTACTGGTTTGAACAAGCAAACAGAGCTTTCCTTCAAATTTAGACCTAAAAGCAGGTTGTCACGGTGATGGACGACCTGTGACTTCTGCTCGTTCCTCGGCGTGTCGGGCATGGAGTGCATGTCACACAATACAAATTACTCTCTGATTGAACTTTAATGATGTGAGCGCACGCTAGAGTTATCGCGGCAGCCGCTGGGTAAACATAGTAATGACGGACTGATATCTGGGGGGGGGGCCCATCTGGGTGCGGGTTCTCTAATGAGTGACAGCCCCCACAAACACACAGGGCTTTGCTTATCCGCTTACGAGACAAAAATCCAAACTCCCTTTGCTAATCCTTGGCAAATATTCCCCACACATCACCTCATGTTCATCCTGTGAAAGAGAGCATGTTGGATCAGATCACACCCCATCCTGGACTGCACTTTTGCTCCTTAAATCAAACGTGGTGCATCAGCCGAGGCACGTTTGTTTTCCTCAGGTGTGTTTCTTTAATTTTGCTCTGGCTGTCCCATCTGAAGGCATCAAAACGCCTTTTGGCTTTTCACAGTGCAAAGTGCAACCCTTCATTTCTTCGTATTTTCCTTTGAATCTCCTTGTTGGTGCAAAAGACAGTTCTGTCCGTCTATCAATCTGTCTTATCTTGTCACACTGAAGAGATTAAACAAAAGAAATAGAAACAAATGTTTTACTGACAGGCTAAAGGAGCTAAAGGATAAAGGAGCTCCACCCACTCAGCATTCAGCACCACCAGTATACTGATCACCACCTGATCATCTGGAATCTTCTGCTCCTGGTTCTTCACTGGTTCAGGACTTCAGGATGAGGAACAGGCAGTACATGTGGGTGTTAGTGAAGAACGCTGAGTGTGTTTTTATGATGTGAGTAACATGCAGATGTAGAAATTCTCAGTGTGATGAACTTTTGCCTGGTAGTGTAGGTGGCTCAACTGCATTCAGCACGTGGGGTGGGGGGGCTTTGGGGGAGTGAATATCTCCTGTAGGTCACTGGGTCAGGACCCCTGTAGCCACCGCCGCTGCGTCCCTGGTCGCTCGCCGCTTGTTCCGACTTAGGAGACAGCCGGCGCGTCCTGCGCTTTAATGAAGCCAATTTTCTGCGGCTAAGAAAAATGCTGCACATTATCCGGCGTGCAATCAAATCAGGCTTATGATGAAAACAGTCGCGATAATCATCATTAACCAAGCCAGGAGAACAATGCAGCACGTGGAGGACGAGTAAGGACTCTGTGGCTGTTACCTAAACGGCTGGAGTAGAGGGAGCCAGAGAGAGAGACAGACAGAGAGAGAGAGAGAGGGAGAGAGAGAAACAGAGAGTGAGAGAGAGAGGGAGTTTGGGTAATGAGACAGTTTGATGGAGAGAGAGAGAGAGACAGAGAGAGAGGGAGAGAGACAGAGAGAGAGAGAGAGGGGGAGAGGGAGAGAGACAGAGAGAGAGTGAGAGAGAGGGGGAGAGAGTGAGAGAGAGAGAGAGACAGACAGAGAGAGAGACAGACAGACAGAGAGACAGAGACAGAGAGAGGTTTAGGTAATGAGACAGTTTGATGCGTTTCTCGTGTGCCGTGTGTATAATATTAGAGAAATTAGCTCTGAAAGGACCTCCTCGGTGTTTCTGGCACCGCGGATGCAGGCCGGCACTAATACAGGCCGTCTCCAGGCCGCCGGTAATTTAAGGTGCATTCAAGGCATCTGTTGCTGCTATAAATTGGTATCTATTTTCCTGCATCTGGTCTTTTCCAAGGATCATCACTTTGATCTTTATAAGGGTTTACTGTGAGAGTGAGCCTTACTTCTCTCCCTCTACACCTCCATCTCTCTCTCTTTCTCTCTCTCTCTTTGTCTCTCTCTCTCTCTCTGTCTCTCTCTCTGTCTCTCTCTTCTTTTTGTCTGTCTGTCTCTCTCTCTCTGTGTCTCTCTTTCTGTCTGTCTGTATGTCTCTCTCTCTCTCTCTCTCTCTCTCTGGTGTAAGACATATTCTTGCTCCTCTTATTTTCTTTATCTGGTTTTCTCCTTAAGACCTGTCTCTTTCCAACCCCGCCCCTGGTTTATCTGGTTTTCTCCTTAAGACCTGTCTCTTTCC
>JBBPDB010040657.1:0-11409 GCA_037974465.1 Brachypetersius altus | reverse complement strand
GACCACGGAATAAGAGCTTCTGGGAGGAGGTGGTGGAGAGACACTTCACAGAAAATCTCTGGCTGCAGCAGTTTAGAACGACACGGCCGGTGTTTGGGATGTTGTGGATTCATCGGTCCTGATGTTGCGCCCATCACAGGCTGCCACTGACCACCGGTTCCAACCCAAAAGCGGATTGTATCATGTGACACATTTATTTGCATTAAAGCCCTCTTTCCGACAAAAAGTGTTTGACATCTGAAGTATCGATATAGAATTTATGCGCTAAAGTTAAACGGAAAAATATTATGTCGACATTTATCGAGAATTTGCATTTCCATCAGCTATATGGGTAAAAAAATTGAAGCGCTAAAGATTTTTTCGCAAAAACTCCTTGGATGGAAACCTGGCTAGTATCAAATGATTCAATGTTAAACCACTGACCTACATGATTATTATTCAGTATTAGCTCAAATGTATTCAGTATTTTATATATATTATGCTATTAATTACATTAGATTATTGATATTTTAGAATATGCAGTTAATAATGTATAAGCCTGAAGTACAGGACCAACTCCAGCTCAAATAAACAAACATTACTCACCTTTGCCCTCGAAAGGTCTTACTGCCCCAATCAGAAATTGCATGGATTTTCACA
The DNA here is from genome assembly GCA_037974465.1 of Brachypetersius altus. Taxonomy (NCBI): domain Eukaryota; kingdom Metazoa; phylum Chordata; class Actinopteri; order Characiformes; family Alestidae; genus Brachypetersius; species Brachypetersius altus. The sequence continues at coordinate 10,770 of JBBPDB010040657.1, read as the reverse complement.
TTGAGTGTTTTCTGTTTTTACATTCACTTTCCTCAGCCCAACATAAAAAAAGGCAACTGTGGTGAACAATTGTGATTGTGATCAGCTCTGATTATTGTGATATGGGGATTATGTAATAATTGTAATAGATTTTATAATTCAATCTACTTTGAACGAGTTTGTATTTGCCATAAATAATTGATGTATAGTCATTATTTATCCGTGTTTTAGAATTATTCAGTGACTGCTAAGAACTATTCAGTAGCTATCATTAATTATTGAGTATCAATTCTGAATTGTTCATTGTGTGCTATGTACTATTCAGTATCTACCCTGAATTATACAGTGTCTATTATGAATTATTCAGTTACTATTGTAGAACTAACGAATGAGACTGAATTTTATTGCAGTTTCACATATGAACCTACAATCTAATGAGTACAGTATATAGATTAATATATACGTTAAATTAGACCTTAAATATTATATTGTATAATCTGTGGTCTATAGTATTTCAGTTTTGCATTGTGCATTGTTATAGGGTGTAGAATTGTCACTCTAGACAGTAGAAACTTTGGCTCCTGAAGGCAGCTATTTCATTCCATTACACTGGATTGTGGGGCTGTGTGCACATGAGGGATAACACTGCCACGTCATGGCTTAGTCCGTCAGCACTGACCACAAGGGCTGGACTTCATAAACAGCCTCATGATGCTTCACAAATGTAGAACAGACTTTTCCGTGGAGGCCGTGTTTTGATTTCTGTTACTGTTCCCAACGGCACGTCAGCGTTTGACTGTAGGCTAACTGGCACTGAGCGGCAGCGAGACTGTAGATGGCAGATAAAGAGCTGCCTAATTCTGCTAAATCATATGAATTCCACTAAATCAGATGTGGATTGGGGCTGAACCGCCGCTCCAGAGTAATCAGAGAGAGAGCAGGGTCCTGGAGCTCTCTTGTGTCTAGCCTGATAATCACACCACCCTGCATCCTGCACATACGTGAGCTGTATGCCAGAGCCCACAACATACTGCAGAGAGAGAGAGAGAGAGAGAGAGAGACGGAGACAGAGAGAGGGGGGAAGAGAGAGATAACTGTCATGTTTCAGCTACGTGACCATTCCAGCAGACAGATTAATCAAAAGTCTGTGGGGTTTTTTTTTTCAGAAACCACTAAGCAGCCTAGAACTTGTGGTTCTGCTGCAGCCCTGAGGCTACATGTTGCACAAACTTCCAAAACTACACTCACCACTCTTTCTGTCACACCAACTGATAAACTTTCAAGTGGAGACGGTTTTTAAGCCTTTTTAAGTAAATATACTGCCAAAGAGGTGCTTGGCCACCTCCCAGCCTCAGTCACTGCGCTGTCTGAAAGTATCTGGAGAGGTGTGCTTTTTGCTCTGAACACGTTCACACAGGATTTTGACTTGACAATGTGTTAGCTTTAATTGTGATACCATTTTATTTAGTGAACAATAGAGCATAGCCCCTCCCTCCAGTTCAGGGAACCAAAAGTTATAAGACACTTAACACTGTTAATCTTAACCAGCCACATCTAACATTTATCCTGGACCTCAATCTTTTAGCCAATTTGCATATGATGCAATAGAACATAGCTTGACTGAGAGACGACTGAGTGACTGATGAAAAAGACGAAGGGGGAGAGAGCAGCCTGGTGCCTCTGTAAAAATAAGTCAATAAGTAACCTGGCTGCTTGAAAATTGAATAGATTCAAAATTAAAATTAAACACAGATTATTTTTGTGATAATTTAAAAGTACTTCCACTTCAATGAGCTCCAAGGTTCATTTTTAAAGCAGTATAATTACCAGATTACTTTGGTCTTGTTTGTAGACTCAGTTATACTTGATTCTAAGTCCTGTGCAACTTCATAGGATTCTGATAATAAGTGGGACGCTGGAAAACGTCACTTAGCCCAGATGTAGTCGATCACCAGAGACACCCGAAAGCCAAATTTTGTGTCTTTAGTATAAAACCGGATTAAGGGGGCTGACATTGCTTACAAAGCCATACTCTGTCCTAAATTACAAGACATTTTGGGGATGTGTTTACAGAAATGATTTGGGTGACTATTGAGTATGAGTTTGTTGTCAGTTTTGGCATCATAGCTCCAAACTCGACTAATCAACTACATCTGATGAATTTGGAAAATTGTGTACGTTTTATTCTTTTGCCAAACTATTCATTTAAGGCAGGTAACTTGACAAAAAAATGTATTGAGCCTTTACTTCATTATATAAAACATGTTTAAGTAATTGTTAGAGAATAACAAAATTGTGGTGTCACAGGCCAGTTTACCTGCTTCATTTGCATATAAAGTCAGCTTTACTGTGTGTGCGTGATTAGTACAGCGCTGCTCCATATGTTTGGCACGTTGTTATGCGTCAGTGGCTGCGGTCTCTTCTTGGCCGTCGTGTTGGTAAGTGTACTGGGGGAAAGCGCGGAGGTGCAGGCGGTTAGCAGCCGGGACGTCCCAGCAGTGTTTTTACAGCTTTGCTCCTCCTCCTCATCTTTACACACGCCGCTTCAACACCACAAGCTAGCACAGCACCTGACAATGCCTCTCTGTTTATTAATTAGTTGGTATGCACACATTGTGTGAACAGTTTGTGAACTTCTCTAAATGTGCCTGCAATTACTAGTTCAGCAAAAGACAATTTTCTACTCACCCCAGATGTTGTTGACCTGCCAAGACATGTTTGAACATCATTGAAATCCTAAATGAAGAGTTGGATGTGGTTGAGTGGGTTGAGAGAGGTTACATTTTTTATGGAAACATTTTGGATGGCTATTGAATTTTAGCATTTGTTAGCAATGTTAGCTTTTCTTGGCTGAACAATAAGAGATATTTCGGGCTGTTGAGAAATTGTGTTAGAATTTTTGCCAACCAGTTCCTTTAACATACTACATAGAAAACTGCCTCTTGATGGTTTAGATAGGGAAAGCTATAAGACTGATGGAACTACATGAAAATACACGTTTATTCCAAAGGCCATACACAGAGTGAGAAGGTGCATAATACAGAAAGGCAATCCAACAGGCAAGGACAATATGAAGGGGATATTCAAGAATTACGATGAAGAACGGTTTGGTGTAAAGGAATGTTTTCTGACGATACTTTCAAAGTCATAGTGGCTAACAGCGGTATTTATACAGGCAGTAAATGAGTCATGTGTCAAAACGCAGGTGAACCAGAGCTTCACCTCAAGGGTCATCTGGGGTCTTTGCAGCAGTGTGGAAGAGGGCTGCGAAATGGAGCTTGGTTCTGTTTCTGGGGAATATCTGGAAGCACCTGACGGACACTTTAATGAACATGAAACTGAGTGTTGAAGTTAATAGACACGTTTCACTAGCACAAACTAACCTTTTAATGGTGAAAAGTGAAAATCAAGTACTAGGAAGAAATCAGAAAATATTTTTAAGCTTCATTTTCAACGCAGCTGTTTTAACAGAGCAGAGCTAAACCTTTTGTCGGCCAAACATTTCATGATGATTAAGCTAACAGAAATATTCTGAAATTGGGAGAACCCTTTGAATATTTAAAACTAGGATTTTTTTTACTTTCTCCTGCAAAGTTTTTGGAAAAACAACATTCGTTCCGCTGATGAGATCTACTGTACATCAGCATAAACACACACACAGACAATCAAATGGCAGCAAAGTCAGTAGCAGCTGGCCTGTCTACTGGAGTCTGGTCCTGGAGGGATCTGGTGTTTGGCGGAGTGTGTTCCCTGCTGTAACACACCTGTTTCGACTCATCAGCCACACATTGCATGTGTACTTCATGAGCAGAATCAGGTGTGTTGGAGCAGCGGCACTCTAAAATGAGCATTGGTCCAGCCAGGCCAGGTTACAGAAACGGCTACAGTTACTGAGTCAAGGCAGGTAAACAGTTTCAACTAAGATAATTTTATCACAGATCAAAAGTCATCAACACATTATTTTGTAATGAGTGAATATAGTTTGTATCACTGCACAGTAGAGCCCAGTTTAGTGTCGTAGTAATCAAAGGACCATGAAATGTGAGATCTGCTGCTTTACTCAGCTAAAACAAGTGAACAAGTGAACAGGATAATTATATTAATTATTCAATAATAATAATTATTAGAATAAAAATAATAAGGATTATGTTTGCATATCTTGTACAGGTATGCTGCAGCTCAGACCGTTCCATAAAATTGTAATAAGACAGCAGAAAAGGAGTATAAGGAAATATATTTATATAAAAATATATAGCTAGCTGCTACATAATGACCATTAATACCTTATTAAAATAAACTGGCACCCTGATGATGAGCCAAGCAGAAGTGTGACATGTCATAGCTTCTGTAGCAAACTTTAGAGATTCATTCAACAAAGAAGTTGTACTTTAATTAAAATCAGGAAAGTGATTTAAGTTAAAAGGATTCATTTGAATATGAGTATTATGGATTCATTTGACTCACTTTGCTATAGTTAAAACTTACCTGAAGGCCTCTGGCCTTGCCTGTTTCGTGATTTTTTTTTCTTTCTGACAGTTAGTGCTAAAATGCTTGTATCAATTGCCTCATGAGGTTTTGCTGGTTGTTCTGTGATCATGATAAGTACCAGTGGTTTCTAAAACGTTCCAGCTGGAAATTTCCACGCTGCTGAAGCATAACCCCAAATTTATCAGGCAACAGTGCCCTACACCTGCCTGCAACAGCGCCCCCTTATGGCCAGAGAACATCTCTCTGCAACGTATGAATCTCTAGACCTCCTTTTTTTCTTAACTTCTAAAGCATTCTATTTAAAATGTTTGGCATTCTATTTAAAATAGTTAAGTACATTTCAATTTATTTTGCCTTGTGTATTGTCAGGTTTGAGCCAGCACTCTTCTTCTACTTTTGCACTATACATTGTGTAGTCCTGTCTCGTTTAGGTGTATTGTTGTTCTTGTTCTGTCCTGTTTTGCACTTGTGTTCTGTTCTGTTCTGCTCTTGTGTTGCACTGTGGTCCTGGAGGAACGTTGTTTCCTTTTTACTATGTACTGTGTAGAAATGACAATAAAATCTACTTGACTTGACTTGACTACTTTCAAACACAAATGCATTAAAATCTGCATTTTCTACAGTATTTCTCCACTTGCCTCCACTTGTGAAAAGTGATTCATGTACAGTTACCTTTTCTGTAAAACCACCAGTTACCACTAGCAACAGCTGCAGCTTTAAGGGGTTGATATTTGTTTTAACCAAACTGCTGCTGCTGCTTGCCCAAAAGAAAACCTTTTAATCGAATAATTCATTTAATCTAAGCAATGTTAGATCTTTTCTGCTGGCCCCTTCATCACAAAACATTTCTCTGAGCTGCAGTCCTCATTCCTTTATTATGTGTTTACATCAGTGGAGAGTCTGTTTGTGATCCACAGTTACTGCTGCAGCTTCAGAACCAGCACTGCTGATGGTGAGGAGCCTTTAAATGCAGTCACACTAAACCTTGGATAGAATGAGTTTTGGACTGGTGGGTTTGTGTTGGATACAAGGGGGGTGATGCCTCTCGGATAGCTGAGAGAATATGAGAATTGCTGTTTGTTATGGAAGGAGCAGTGTGTGTGTGTGTGTGTGTGTGTGTGTGTGTGTGTGTGTGTGTGTGTGTGTGTGTGTGTGTGTGTGTGTGTGTGTGTAGCAGGGGAAGACTGAGCTGGGGTTGGCCCATAAGCTTCAACTCAAACCCAAGAGTTACACTCTCAGCCTTGGAGCTTTTTCCAAAGCAAACAGCATCCCAGAGCCCACCCAACTTGCACTGCTATATTCCACAGACACATATCCATGCATGCCGCAGGCCTTGTCTCATTCTTGTGACCTGCTGTCAGAGTGTCCTTCTCAGGGCCACTGGACATTCTGGGAAGTTAGGCACATTTCACATGGTCAATCAGAAACCCGTAGGTGGATGGTGGATAATGAACGGACAGACAAATACACAGACATACACTATATGGACAGAAGTATCGGGACCCATGGTTTGGGCAAGGCCCTTCCTTCCAGTGAAGGGCAATCTTAATGCTTCTAACTTTGTGAACACTGTGTGGTGAAGACCATTTTCTATTCCAGCATGAGTTCAGTGTGGAAGAACTTGACTGGCCCGCGCTGTCCTGACCTCAACAGCTTTGGGATGAACTGGAATGGAGATTGTGAGCCAGACCTTCTTGTCCGACATTAGTATCTGACCTCATAAATGCTCTACAGAATGAATAGGCACAAATTCCCACAGAAGCTCTTATAGCTGCAAAGGGGAAATCAGCTCCATATTAAAGTCCATGTATTTAAATGCAGTGTTATTAAAGTCCTGGTTGGTGTAATGGTCAGGCGTCTATAGTGTATGAACAGATAAATAAATGGATGGATGAATGAATGGACAAATACGTAGACGGACAGACAATAGCTCAGTCACATGAGAGCAATACTGTTGAAGAAACTTTTGTTGAATGCAGTCATGTGCATGCCTGTGTGTATGTGAGCATGTGTTTATGTTTTATGCACGTGTATGCATTTGTGGTGAGCGTGTATGGAATATGTGCGCATAATCATATAACATTATTATTTCCCCTGCCAGCACTGCTGCACACTCCACTGCATGGATCCTTGCAAATGATATGTTGTGCTCAAATTGCAGGGAAAGAGCTTTATAGCCCGTCCAAAGGCTATGGTGGGTGGCTCGGCCCCTTTTTTTTATATAAATATATATTTTAATATGTCTATGAAATGCGTCCAAAAATAACTTGAAAAGAACACGGCATTCGCATCTGGTTTTTATATTGCGGCTTGTGGAGAAGCAAGAAAAATAGAACTTTTATAATTTTGTGCAACAGTTCGAGCGAGGAAAGTTGGAGCCCAGTGCCCCTCTGCTGCCCTTAAAGCTCTTCTGCTGTTTAACCTGGAACCTGGGGACAATTCTGCTGTTGAAGCTGGAGCCAGGGGCCCCTAGGTTCTTAAAAGTTACAACATGGGGCCTGTCTGCAGTGAAAGCTGGTGTCCAGGGTCCTTGGACTGTTAAAGCTGGAGCTGTGGGCCCTTTTATTTTTAAAGTTGGAAAATGGGTCCCTTCTTCAGGGCTCAGGGTCCAACAAGTGCTAAGGGTGAAGCCAAAGGGCCCTGTGCAGTTAAAGCAAGGGCCTGGGTCCCCACTAAAGCTCAGTTAGAGGGTAAAAGTCCTGCAGTAAGTCCCACCAGTTTTTAATACAGAACTGTATGGAGTTATAATACACAATCAACATTCATGCAGTTTCTTCTCATTTTTACATGTTTTACAGTTTTATTACATCAAGGGATATAAGGGATGCATTGTTTTTTTTCTTGTCTTACAGCCAAACTGGCCAAGGCCTGTTTGTTTCTTTCTTCAAGCTTACACTGTGGGGTCTTAACACATTTCAGTTGTGTTCAGTAATGTTCCCCTAACACATTTCAGTAATGTTCTATTAATCAAAATCACAAGATACATTGTAATAATATAATAACAAGGTTTTTTGTCTGTTTAAAACATTTAGGCCCAATGCAATAATAGCAATAAAAAGCTAACTGATCCAAATCTGAATGAGCTTGTGCAATTGTTGGGAAAGAAATTACAGCGCAAACAGCAAAAAAGGAAACCTTGATATCACAATGATAACACACAGAAAACATTTGCAATTATGTGTTTTACTCGGCAGTAGGAAGCTTGGTAACTGATTTCTGACCATATCTGATATGACAGTTATGATTACTGGGCAACAGGGTTATGCAATTCCTATAAAAGGGATCCTGGTACAAGAGGGCTGAGGGTCCAAACTTGCATTTTAAATTGGTTAATTAAAAATCAGCTGCCTATTTAAATAGTGTGAATCAAATAACCAGTGTGAGAGAGAGAGAAGGCGTACACTCACTGCTCTTCAAGCAAAGATGTATTTTATTTCTCAGCAACAGCGTCGAAACAAACTTTTATACTCTTAAGAGTACTGCATCCCCACTGGCATGTCCCAGTACTGCTACACAGCTCCAACAAATAGTTCTCCACTCGCCCACCCCCTACTCCAGCAGCTAACACTCTGTAGGTGGTTGACTGGCGAGAAGGGCTCAACTACGAAAGCAATAAAATACAGTTGTAAATTAATTTAATTTACAGTAATAAAAATACAGGGCTTTAAGAAGAACAAAATGAAAAACACAAGAATACTCCAGACACTGACACTCCAAGTGGGAAATTCTGGGTAGCAGCCAATCAGCACTAAGGAAAATAATGTGCTCGGATTGGCTACTTTCAAACCTTGTGTAGGGTTTATGTGAGGACTGGTGCTTAGCAAACCAGCACGAGACAAGGGGGCATGGAGGAAGAGGCTTGGACGTCACAAAAGCAAAAGAAATGCTGAGCATATCTGCAAGATTGACGGTATTAGGATCATGCAGTAAGCTGTTTGTGTAAGAATATCTTGATACTCAGTTCACACATTAACACTGTTACAGAAGAACTGACCGGTCGTGGTCTGCAGCACACGTGTACATTCATCTGCACAGTAAAAGGAAACATGCCATAAAGTTGAAAATAAACCATGTGCCGAATCACTTACTCTTTTATTTCTTGTTCATTCTTTGTAACAAATTGAAAACTTTTACGATATTAAAACATAGCATTATTTGTTCTAACAACACAAAAATATTTGAATTCTCCTGATATTCATTTTTATACTTCTAACCTAAAATTTTGCGTGTATAAATGTGTATTTCTGTGCCTAGGGGACAGTGCGTGTGCATATGTTCAAAGGTTGCATTTTTTAAGTGAAAATGTTAAAATATCTTCTACGGTTGCTTTTTATTTTCTTTGTTTAGCGTTTGCACAGCCAACATAAATCCAGCAAGAAAACAGTAACTGAGCATTAAAGGGTGCAGAAAGTTGTCCTCTGTAGATGTTTACTTTTCACAAAAAACTCAACATGCTATTTGACGAGGGTACACAATTTCATGCGTGTGTGTGTGTGTGTGTGTGTGTGTGTGTGTGTGTGCGTCACTGCACCTGCACTATGTCTCTGTGTTTCTCTCCCAGCTGGTAGTGATTAGCTCCGCCCCTCTGATTGAGTAAATGACTCTACTGTGTTATTACTGTCAGACTGGTCGGCCCACAATGCCCCTCTGCCACAGGAAGCTGCAATCCAGCAGTAAAGGTCAGCTGGGCCTCTTCCCCCACCCTGTCTGCCCTGCTATTTTCCCTCCAGAGGCCCCTCTCCCCCACACAGGCAGCTCAGTCACAAACCAAACCGTTCTTGATTTTCGTCCTAAACCAAGGCTCAGGCAGCACCATGCCAAATCAAACCCCACTGTCACAGTTCAAATCCCATTATTGGGTTCATCCTAAATCAACACCCACCACTGCGTTTGTCCCAATACAAACCCTGCCATCAGGTTTCATCCCAGTTCAAATGCCATCATCGGTTTTCTCAAATCAACGCCCCTCATGCCTCACCAACCCTCATTTATTTGTCCAAATCTACCCCCATCTTTAAGTGCTGTCCCCAGCCAGACCTCATAATTGGGTTTCATCCCAAATCATTTGATTGAATTTTACACCAGACACTATCAGCAGATTTTTTCACACAGCCCATCTCTGGGTTTGTCATCATTGGATTTCGCTACAAACTAAACTTCATGTTTATTCAATAAAGGACAGTGCTGTCTGAGCTTGCACTGCTAAAGCCTTCTCGTTTCTCCTTAACTCTGTGTCCGTGTTTGAGAGCCACACACAAGATCATCATCCGTCTCTCTTTCTCGTTGCTCCCTCTTACTTTAGAGTGTTTATGTGCTTTCCTGTGCTCTCTATTTTTCAGTGTGTGGCGCTGCTTTTGTTCTCTTTACAGTAGGACTTCTGCAGTGTGTCATAACCAGAGCAGGGCTGAGTGTTTGACAGATCTAACCTAAGACTGAAGTGCACGTCTCCCTCTTTTCCTCTTTCCCCGTTTTCTTTCTTTCTTTCTCTATTCCTTTCTTCCTGCCCCCAGCCCCCCACACACACACACTTTGGTTTCATATTGGGCTCTATCTTTCTGATGCATGAACTAATGGTTGTATTCATTCAGCATGGCCCTGCAGCATCTTCCATATTTCTCCTGGGCTCAGCAATTTGGGTGAATGAATTAAGAGTACAATGCGCTCTATCTCTCACTCTCTCTCGCTCTCTCTCTCTTTTTCTCGCTCCCTCCCTCTCTGTCGCCCTCTCTGTAGGACTGATCCAGGCCATAGTGCTGCATTGGTTTGTGTGTGTTTGTTCTCCAGCTGTGTAATGTATTCATTTGCACTCTAAAACACCCAGAAGGAATTCAGCGCTGGAGTCCAGCGCCACTTATTTACTCTTTACACACTTGCACGCTTTGAGAGAGAAAGTGTGGTCTGGTGTCTGTGGGATGTTTAACCTTGTTCTCTGTTAATTTAACAGCGTGCTGATGTTCATTAGATGTTACGATTGGCCATTAAAGGTTTCCCTGCACTTTCATATGTGTGCAGGCCTGCAGACCAGCTTGCTGCTTCAGGCTGACTAATACACATTAAAACACCTGCGCCCCCTCTCTCTTCATCATCTATCTATCATCTTCCTTCTCTCAATCTTTGTCCTTTCTGTTCTTTCTCTCTTTGCTTCTAATTCTGGTTTTTATTACTGCCATAATTTTTCTGCTCTTACCTCTCTCTCTCTCTCTCTCTCTCTGTCTCCGTCTCCCTCTCCCCCTCCCCCCGCTCTCTCTCTTTGTCTCTCACCCTCTCTCTCTTTTTGGCCCTCTCTCTCTCTCTCTCTCTCTC
>JBBPDB010040611.1:0-11412 GCA_037974465.1 Brachypetersius altus | reverse complement strand
AGACTGTCCCCTGTAGTTAGAGAATGAAAGTCGCTTTGGATAAAAGCGTCTGATAAATGCCATAAATGTAAATGTAATTGTATAATATTTCAACTTTCTTGCTTTTAGGCTATTCGTGAGTGGGGCCAAGTAAAATATTTTATTTTTTTTATATTGTTTGCATTGTTTGAATGCTTAATAAATATTTTCATAGTTTTGTAACAGATTTATTCTTTGAACCATGAATATTAGTTTATGCAGTTGCAATGCTTGACTTGTGATAACGGTAATATTAAAAAAAAGAAAGGTATAATTTCTTTTCGGGCCAAGTGTTTCCTCATCTTCGTTTTTTGGTCTGAGGCCAAAAAAAATAATTTGTGTGTTTGTATGTATGTGCACTGGCATTAGCTTTAAGCACCTGTATCACAAGGTTGTTCCATTTCTGCTGTGTTTGAGTGCATTTCCATTCCCAGTCTTGTGCGCTGCATGTTATGGACGTTGCTGCATTGTGATTATCTTGGTGGATTCAAGCTCTGGTGGTGCCATATTACACAGCACAGCTGTTGGCGAGGATCCTCTGCAGCCCCTCTCAGGGTTTAAGTGATCCCTGCACAACAGCGCCAATCACATCAACCCCAAAACCTGCAGAGAAGGAAGGTTACGCTGTCCTACATAAGCCCGTCTCCTAGAGATAACTCTGAGAAGTAGGCCATCAAGCTGAAATTACTGCCTGGTTAGTAGTCACTGCGAAAAAAGGAGTGACAACAGGCTAATGCAATCTCACTTTGTTTACACGGAGATGGTCACACTTTAAATTTTAGCGCAAGTGTCTCTTTCGATCGTGTTGTTTTAAGGTTTCTGACATTGTGTCACCTGCTGTTATCTATTCAAACGCCCTGACAGTGCTACTGTCCTTTGCTTTGAGATTAATGAGAGGACTGGGAATTTTAGGCCACCAAGCTGACTGGTGTTGCAGCGCTGACCTTTGATTAGTCTATTTCCCTATCAGTCTGTAGTCCTTGGGTAATGAAGAGTAAAGCTCCTACATTTACACTTTCGCGCCGTTATACAGTCCCAGGGCTCTCTGTGTGTCCAGTGGGAACCCAGGGAGCCTGAAAGGGGGAAAAGGCAGCGCTTCCTGCATTCTTTTAGCTTGTCTGCTATTTGTAATGTAAACAGCCAACAGGAAGTTATTACATAAATCAGAAAAATGTCGGGAGCTGGTTAAACAGGAGATGGGAATGATAGCAGAATGCGGTGCCATCAAGACCATTCAATAAGGAGAAATGCCACTGCAGGGCTTTGGGATCCCAGCTGTTGCAGGCAGTGAGGGGGAAAAGGCAAAGGAACGCAGAGTGTGTGTGTGTTACTCATGCTGCATCCAAAATTGATTGTTATTGGGATTCTCAATATATATTTCAAACCGGGGTGTTTTTTTTTTTTATTTTTTTTGTCTTCATGCCGGCTGCATGGTTTGGCCAAATTGTTAGTATTGCAATGATAGTTACATATTGCAGTTGAGGAATGCAGCATATTAAACTCTGGCTCTGGTGAATCAATATTGTTGTTCAAAAACTGGCTATTATCTTGTCCTTTATCTGCATCTTGTGATTAGTATTGCAGAAATCGGTATCAAAGTAATGATTAACAAACAGTTAAATGCTTCAGATCATCACCACAGAAAAATCACGATCTCTAGAAATCCGAGTGTTAAGTAGGGCTGCACAATATATCGCAAATTTACCGTCTTCGCGATATCAACATGCACTATATATATATCCATATCGCGAAAGACTGACTGAACTGCAATAAATGGTGTTTTTCCAAAACTCTTCACCCAGTGCCACAGAGAAGAGGGCAAAAAAATCACAGGGCATCTTCTGTGCTGCTGTTATAGGTTGTTCCTTTTGCTATTTTTTTTGGCTAAGAACTTACTATAATTATATTATGTTTACATTTATTTAAGACTAAAAATTATTTTTAAAAATTTCAGATTTTTTTCAACAATGTTCAATGGTTCGAATGTTTTATGGGAGGCATTAAATGCTCTGTTTAAGTAAATTCTTAAAAAAAAAAAACATGTTTGAATGGAAATGTTTTTTTGCATAAACTAGTCAGTGTCTAGAGTCTGTTACCAGCAAATCCAAAGCAGAAAAAACATTAACACTATAAAGGATTAGTTTTTACTTACTTACTCGCATGTGATATCGTCATCGCAACACTCAACAACATCATCGCTTTTTGCATGTTTTCCTAATATCATGCAGCCCTAATGCTAATTTCAGTTAAAGCTGCAGCCCAGTACTACTGGTACTGTTGCTTATATTAGAAATGGCCATGCCTGTCTTGCTTGACGTGTGCCTTCATGGGTGGTCTTTCTTGTGCAGTCCTGTTGTTTCTGATTACGCAAACACATCAGGTTCTCTGGGCTGTCTGTGGAAAATATGAGACATGCGCTTGTGCAAGCCACGTGCTCCTACCATAGGCTAGTCTTTAGGACCCCGTTGTGGAGTTGTGCAAGGTTTCCTGTTGATGCTTCTGCCTGCTGTGGTTTAGATACATAAGAGGTTACACTAAGAGATTTCAGCATGCTAGCATATCGCCACAGACCTTCAGGATGTTTCTTTTCCTTCTAAGATTTGTTGTCATTGTTGTGTAATAAGGTTGAGTTGTTAATGCATCACTGTCATTGTGCAATGATTGGTTTGAAAATGCTATGCTTTACACAGTGGTACTTTTACCACATCTCCTGGTAAAAAAAAAAAAAAGAATTAGTTTAGGTCTGTAATGACTCTCATGAAGAATGATCGGTTACTGTGGGAGCAGTAAATCACATGATCTTCCAGGAGATAACATTGCTGAAAATTTCATTAAGCAGAATTAGCATTAAGCTTTGTCATTTACAACTGATAATGCAACAATTAGATCAGGAACTTGCTGCTTTTGGAAATAAGATCTAATTAAAAAAATGTTTGGTATTAGTTGTCTTTACATTTGAGTAATAAGCTGCAAACTGTTCCATTCATGAGTGAAAAATAAATCTAATGTTCATCTAATCAAGGTTATGCCTGAACAGTCACACATATTTTACGAAAGTCCTTCATTTCTAATAGTCATTACAATTATGAGTTTGTTCCACAAAGTGTGTTGCCATTTCTATTGGTCAGTTAGTCATAAATGGTCTTTAAGTATTGTCAAAAAAAGAGTTAAAATGACAGTGAAGGCTGCAAATATCCTCTGTTAATCGTTACCATGATATTGGTTTCTGCAATACTGATCACAGAATGCAAAGGAGCAAATGTTTTTGACAGGATGACCAATCACAGCTCCATGTGAGTGTTACTGGGTGTTTTGATTGAAATTTTCTTGTAATCCCATAAAAGTATTTTGGCTATTACTTTAACTGATGTGTGTTTTTAAAGGACCCACGTTCTATGTTTTTTTGTCTTTTATTTTTTCCATGACATTTATGTGGGCTTGTGTACTAAAACATTAATAATAATTTATTGTAATGATTTTGTAACATCACAAACTTGAAAATGCTTGTTTTGCAACTTTGGATTGTATGCATGGGAACATATGTTTTGGATCCTATTTACATCAAGCCTTTTTAATTCCGGAAAAGTGATTACACTACAATCACAATATGTACAGTATAAACCTAATGTTAATATTTTGTCTACATAGCAATTTGTCAGTAGGTCATTAAATACTGAAATGAATGTGTTTGCCTTCAAAGCAGATATCCAAGTCGTAGTGGTTTAAACTGCATGCATTTTGTGTTCATTTAAGCTCCACTGTTAGCTGTTTAACTGCTGGGTAGATGGAGAAGGGCCAGTACCCTGAGGGGAGGAGTATCATATATCTTGGGCACCTTTGTTCGCTGCTCTGTTTGGCATGTAGTAAAAGTGTACAGCTGTTGTTATCCTGAGATCATAATCAAAATTTAAGGAAACCGTTTTTGGCCTCAACAAATTCCAGAATACTGAAGGCTTTTTTGTTGTTTTTATTGCTCATTGCTGCTAATTGCTGCTTGCTGTCATTCAAGTAGAATGATTTGAGGTTTTGATATCAGATATGTGGCATTGTGGTGCCTTTTACAGTACTAATCAATACAATTTTACTGTTGCTACAAGCCAAAAAAATTAACCAGGGCCAGGCCAACATGGAAATTGGCCCTCATGCTGCCTTTAAATGGAAATTCCACTGGTTAAGCAAAAGTTATGCATAATTCAATGTAAAAGGTGTGGTTTAATGTGAAATGGGCCTTTTTAGCATAGAGATTTAGGCACTTGTTTATAACGGACATCCATAGCATTAAGTTCCTGTAAAAGAGGCATCGGCTTTTACATGAAAGTGGGGTCAAATGACTCTGTGTACATTGTTTTTAGAGTAGTTTTGCTCTGTTTGTCCATTACAATCAGTAAATACTTCTGTTCTCAGCACAGTGTTAGAAAAGTATTGTTCAGGAAGGATTTTTAAAAAATATAACAGCCAGCTCTAGTTGTTACTAGCCTATAGCTATGGCCACTTAACATGGGTTAAGTGGCAGAGTATGAGGATTTTGCAGGATTTTTAGGTATGTATTTTGTAGAATACAGTTAGGTATATTTATAAGGTAGAACATTTTTTTTTACCATTGTTGCTCTTGCTAAACTGATAAAGCCATGCACCCATTAAACCCATTCCTTCGTGAAACATGAACTAGATCATGTATCACTGTAGTAGATGTGAGTAGGTGGGAAATGCTCTGTGGTTTCTATTTATGACAATATAAGGAAGCAACAACATGTTTCTCAATGATTGATGGGATTTTCACCTATTTAGATCAGACAGATTTCAGTATATTAGCTGATGTTTTTTCAAACCAATGTATTGGCCTTCCCCGACACACTAATCAGTCATGTGACATGTGTGCTTAACCATATACTGTGAAATGAGAAATTGGTCGGTTTTGCAAGGTTTATGCAATGTGTAGATATGCGGCCAGTGTGGTTTCATGGTGAGATCTTTGCAGTACATGTTTATCTATTGATCCTCATGTAGAAAAAGGTGTCTCCAAGGTGTCTTAACCCTCCAATCCGTAAATCAGAATCAGATTTCATGGGCTAAATGATAAGAAGTGTTTGAAAGTGGAATGGAGCCGTTTTCCTTTGCATTTCACAGGGCCTGTGTTCTGAACCCATACAAATACAGATAAGAATAGCCGGTGCACTTTGTTTAAATAGTTGCACTGGCACCTTAAAAATCTCTACTTCCTGCTAACCCGGTGTAAACACAGTCTTAATAATCGCCCATTTCTTTATGGGATTTCTTTACTAAACATAGCCTTACTGACCTCCAAAGTAATCTTACTGATCTCCAAAGTAGTTCAATACCAGCTGTCTTTCTAACTAGACCCGTATAGACTAGATACATACAATCAAGCTTTTATTCACATTTATTGACTAACATTTTTCATTAAAATGTTCTATGTTCACTTCTCAGCAGGTCCATGATTTCTATGCTGTTTGCACAGAACATGCTGTGTTACCTAAAGGTAAACAAGTGTTCTGAATCAAATCCAAATGTCGCTCTTTTGAGCAAAAAACTTGGTTACAACCCAAATCGTCTGTCAGTCTGGACAGGTTTTGTTCATGCCAGAGATATCCTTTTATCAAGAACACACCTTCATGTATTATTTTGAATAATGAAACGGCTGCTGCTTTTTCGTAACTAGACCAATGGTTCAAGACACCCAGGCTTGTTGTGTTTGTCCCTTGAGTTTAGCTGGTCTATGGTAATTAGATTCAGGCTTATGGAATGTGTGTGTTAAGGAATTCTTGGAGCACAGAGAGAGATTCAGTCTGTGAATGGGGGCGTTGTGGCCTGTCCTCTGCCTGACAGTGATGGTCTTATCAAACTTATCTTGACCTTGTGTAGCTTCTTGTTGCAAAGGGCACAATATTCCCTCTCTTTGTGAGAAATAGCATCTGAATTGTTTGAGTCAAAGCATAGTATTAATGAGACTCAGATCAGAAGCTGTTATATATAAATGGCATTTCAAGTGCTGCCATTCACTGTTATCTGTTGGACCTTGGTTTTGGCTAAAGAAAATGCCTTATATTAGGGTATGAGTATTAGGCAGGCTTGTTGCTTGTGTTTGCTATTGGTCCATTTCCCTTGCATTTGGCTGTTTTAAATAGGGTCAGCAATGTGAGCCAGAGGCTCATTGGGGAATTAAGTCCTCTTGGAGCAGTGGGAAGAGGAAGAAATAGGCCAGTTAATTATGTGACTTAGAGACAGTTCTATAAAGGTGTTTTAATCCTTCCTCTCTCAACTCTTGGACTGTCCTGGCCGTATAATTTTGTTGGAGCCTGATGACATTAAGGTGGCCACTGTCCAGCCTGGGGCTATAAGGAGAGCAGGGGCTGCCTAGGGGGTTGGTGTTAGCCAAGATATTCTTGGTATGTAAACAGCTGTTGATGCTCCCTGAACCTCCTCTTGGTGACATACAATGGAAATCATGTCATAGCATTCTAGAAATAAAGTATTTGACTCTTGCACTATTGATTAATGAGAGCTTTCCTAATCAAAAAAGAATTGGTCAGAAGTAAAGCTGAACACTATTGGGGCACTACAGTAATCCCCCGCCTTTCGCGGGAGTTATGTTCCAAGAGCACCCGCTTCAAGTGAAAACCCGCATTGTTGTGTTTTGGTTTAAAAAAAGAAAAAGAAAAAGAAAAAAGCCTATTTTTATAGTGTAAACCCTAAATATGACCCAAATATGCTCACAGAACACTATAATTTCATTTTAATGCCTTACCCTTAAAGAAAATGTGACGGTAAATAATCAGAATCAGAAATCTTTATTGCTTAAAAAACCATTAGCATCAGTGGCTAGCATTAGCGGCGAGCGAAAACAAACACTCGTACACAAAAGAAACGGTGAAATAACACTCTCTACCCACATGTTTAGACAGGGCATAGCATACTAATACTATATAAACTGAGATAAAAGTTGAAAATGGGGGGTGGGGGTTTAAAACACTAAAATACGAGGACAAGACAGGGAGCAGTCATGCTACATGCTGCAACTTTTCAGTGTTTTTCCGGCACTGCTGGACTGGTGGTGGTATTACAGTTCGGTTCTCAGAAAAATCTGTGTTAGATGGTTACTGTACTTCAGACAGAGGTTTGTCTGTCTCTGGTCAGTTTCTGACTCAAAACTTGATGTAATTTGGCTTGAGTTCAGTCATTTTTTCAGACTGCATTTTGAGTCTTTCTCAGTAGGTCAGCTGGAGCCATGGATCTAATCCTCATTGTCTGTTAAACATGTCGCTAAAATTGTATTAAAACTGAAAAGCAATATTGTGACGAACAAGCAATATAGCAAATAGCATATCTGAATCAGTTTAGTTCCTTGATGGTGTGCATTGAATGGAAGAAAAATCTGAACCCCTGATTAACTGTAGCATGCTTTTTCACTCGTCTTCAGGAATCACTTGTATGTAATGACTTGAATAATCAAAGCTGTCTTGAAATTTAATGTGCTGAGCTCCAAACTAAAGAACCCTCTAGCAAATACATCAACTCGCTCATGCTGCACCCATTACTTCAGGCTTGTATTTCTTGACACAGTCACTAAAGTTCAGATGATGGGTTTCGGCTCATTGCCTGCTACCTAGTACATACTTTCTTGTTTTATGCTGTGAATAAGTAGTGAAACTGACGTGTTGCTCTTTGCCCTAGTGCAGTCTGAGGTCAGCCACTGATAGTGCATTACGATTTGAAGTGTATATGTGCTTTGAATTAAACAAATCAGCAACTGATATCTGTGTTTCAGCTCTTTGCTTTCAGGGTAGATATTGCAGAATCTGTGAAATCTAATACAGGTGAGAGCTGGAGGAAGTTTCAACATCTTTGTTTGCTGAAAAAAAGGTGGTTCAGTAACTGAATGTACAGCTATTCTTTGCAGAATAATGCAAAGGATGAAAAATGATCCTTGTGTGTTCAGTACTGCCCTTGATAGATGTGCTTATGTGGGTAAAACACTATAATGTTTTGACACACTTTTGTACATTTAAATAAATGATAATTGCATAATGCTGATTGGTGGGGTATAAGCTTTTATTATTTTATTTCTTTTTATTTCTTTACCTTCGGAGTCTAGAGTACTAGACTAGAATACAGTAACCCCTGCTTATACGTGGTTTAGCAGTCATGGAAACTGCAGATATCCTCTGCATTCTTTTTTTTTTTTGAAAAACCCTGTGATGTCCAGGCCTCGTCCTTGACGAGGGGCGTGGCAGAATGGGGACATATGTCTCTACTTTTTTCGTGTCAAAATGTAGTTTACTAATTTTGTAAAATAAATATTAATGTAAATTCTGCTACATTTCTATATAAAATATAACTATACATTTTTTGGTAGTGTCAGTCAAGAGAACACAAAAAAAGCGCCTTGGGATGATGAAATACCGTGGAGGCGGGAGATTTGAAAGTAGCCAATCCAAGAACGTTATTTATTTCTTCCTGTTGCTGATTGGCTGCTGTCCTTTGACGTGTCCCTTGCAGCTTAAAGCCCTGTATTTTGATTACTGTCAATTAAATGAATGTATTACTGTATGTACCCTGCTTATACCAAAGAAATGACAACACATACCATGCATATATTACAGTGCAGTCTATACAGGGTTAATAGCATATTTTTAACTACAGCAATTCAGTGTACACTCTACAGTATTAATACGGGTTTACTTTTACATTTTCTTTAAGGGTAATGCATTAAGCTGAGTTTAAAATTATGTTTTGGCCACATCACACATTTTTCATTATACGGGTGGTATATTCTTGGAATGTAACCCCCATGATAAGCGGAAGTTTGCTGTACCTCGATAACCAACATTACCTTGTTCAACAAAATTGTTTTGATTTTTATAACATGCTCCGATTCTTGTAGAGAGCTAGAACATTACTTACTTATCCTGTGACCTGCCCCAAGAATGGTTAATATTTCAGACTTAAAGTGCTTTTACTCAGAAGGAGACCTTGCTCAATTGGGTTATTTTGCAAGGCATTTTCCATCCTAGCAACTACTGGAGTAAGTCAATATTAAGTTGTTAGGTTTGTGCTTGGTTACTCATTACATATGCTATTTCCTCTTGTTGCCAGGCAACCAGCTGACAGGGCCTAACAGATGCACAGAACTTGTAGCGGTTTTCGGAAGCCAGTCAGTGGAAGATTAGTGTTAGAGCAGACAGGCGGGGCTTTGTATGGCTGGAGGGAGTTAGTCAGTAGAAGGGAGGAGCTGAGGCTGGGAACTTCAGGAGCTAGCGGTGCTCTGAGGTGTGGAGCCAACACAGACACAGCAGCTCCACTGACCCTCATACTGAGACTGAGGTAAGCTGAAACAGAAACACAACCATTTGTGTGTGTGTTTAACTGTAGGTGTTGAGATACATTTTTGTAAATGTAGACCCCAGAACTTGTGGAAGTCTTTGCACTTTTATGTGGTTTTATAGCTGGAAGTGATGTAAGAGGTGCTCCATTATGTAAGGAACTTTACAGTACTTTGATGACAGTCACTGTCAACGTTGTGTAGGACGGTATGTGGGTATGTGAGTAATATGGAGTGACTGTAGGTTTCGTCTAGCTTTACTCTTGTACTACTCGTGAGGTAACAAGTCTTAAGAGGTTTAAAATGTAGCCTCTGTAAATTCTATTAAGTTGGTTTCAGGAGATTTTTTTTCAATTTAGAACTTATTAAATGGAGGAAAGGAGGGATTATTTTGTCTCTGTTGGTCTAGGACTGGTAGTTCTTAATCTGCCTGGGTTTTAAACCATTAGTCTGAAATACTGATACCTACCTTTATTAAAATGTTTTACATCTTCTGATGGTCATTATTTAAGCACTTAAAATAAAGTGTCCTCAAGCTGTAGATTTGTTAATACAGTAAAGTTCATGATATTCTTAGAAAGTATTAAATCATTTTTCTTCCTAGTAGGCATGTGTAAAAGATGTTGTCTTCATCTCAGTTATGACAACTATGACAGACTAGGTTTCTATGTCTAGGTTTCCTTCAAACTCTTCTGAAAGTGAGTTAACAGGGACTTGTGGGTTTTTGGTGTTTGACATCAAACAGTTGTCACACTCTTACTTTTGTGTCAAGCACGCCTCTGTTTGCATGTTGACTCTAGAAGCCCACAAAAGCCAATGTTGCCCAACTGCAGACTACAGGAAGAAATTAACCACTTAATTTGTTAACTTACTTAAGTTACTCGCTTTAGAACAGCATGTTGGCCACAGTTGAGATGCTTTCAGTTGTTCACTTCTAGGCTTGACTTTGGGCA
The DNA here is from genome assembly GCA_037974465.1 of Brachypetersius altus. NCBI lineage: Eukaryota > Metazoa > Chordata > Actinopteri > Characiformes > Alestidae > Brachypetersius > Brachypetersius altus. The sequence continues at coordinate 1,101 of JBBPDB010040611.1, read as the reverse complement.
GGAAACCACAGTGATGGTGATGGTCTGGGTGCTTAGTGGTGTCTGTGCTTAAAACCACTGTGACATTTTCAGTGTTATGCTCGTGCTGTTGACAGTATAATATAAGCTGCCCTCAATTCTTGATCTGCAAAAATGGCCTTTGTGAAGCTTAGGCAACTTATACGAGATCTGCACCTCAGAGGGAGCCCCTCAGTAATGTAAACCATCTGTGAAACATCCCTTTTTTTTTGCCTCAAGCAGATTTGTAAACAGACTTGCCACACCCAGGCTAACATTCTCACAAGTTCAAGTAGAGGCAAAGCATGTGCCTCAGTTAACCAATAGGGAGTGACCTAGACGTCAGAATGAGTCTTCAGGGACTTTGGAGACACTTCTGTTTTTTAAAGCAGAGAATTTTCTGTTCACACTCTTAAAGAAAAGTTAGTGGGTTTACCGTCGTGTGGGTTTTTCTTTCAGGTTCTTTAGTTCAGTAGATTTCCCAGTTAAACAGTGCATAACCTTCAACGTTCGCCAGCAACACATGCTCGTGAGAAAATATGCTGTTCAAGGATTTAAAGTGTATTTTAATGCAAGTCAGCCTACAACCCTAACTGTTATAGAATACAATAACTTTGACCTTTAGTCTTACTTAACACTGTAAGCTTTAGTCTATATGTCCTTGACCATTTAGTGCAGGCACAAGGTTGATCTACCTACTAAACTGGCAACTACAGATCATTTTAACAAGAAGCACTTGTTGACTTCTAAATGTATTTAAACTTATAGCAATAACTATTATTCTGGGTCAAACAAATGTAACCCAGACAGTCAGAAACATACATGCTTATTTTTTCCAGTTTCTTACAAAAGTCCTGATTTGATTCTTGCTACGTGTGTCTACACAAGGAAACGTTACTACATGTTGTTGGGCTAAATTATTTCTTATAAGCTAATAGGATGAAAAAACTTAATCTAGTCATTTTAGATTTCATATAATCAAACTTTTGCCTTTTTACAAATTTAGCTTTGCTTCTTTTTTTAAGGGTTTTAACAAAGCCTGAATTTCCTTCTATATGTTGCATTCAGAGTAATGTTTAAAGATTACTTCATTTAGCGGGGTGT
>JBBPDB010040601.1:0-11413 GCA_037974465.1 Brachypetersius altus | reverse complement strand
CAGTTTACACTGAACTGCTGTCTCCTGCAGTGCTAGAATGTAAATAGTGATGTTACTCCTGTATAGACTGGACTGTAATACAGTGTACTGTATGTTTATAGTGTAAACCCTAATTCTGTCCCCAAATCTGCTCCCAGAACACTTTAATTTAATTTTAAACTCAGTTTAATGCACTACCCTTAAAGAAAATATAAAGGTAAGTAAATAATCATAATCAGAAAAATAATCATAATCAGACAGAGCACAGCTTACTAATACTAAATAAACTGAGATAACTGTTGAGCATGGGGGGGTGTTTAAAACATTAAAATACGAGGACAAGACACAGAGCAGTCTTCTTCTTCTTCATCTTCTTCTTCTTCTTCTTTTTATGGCGGTTGACAACTTTTCAATGTATTACTGCCACTGGAGGTGATAATACAGTTCAGAAAATTCTGAATCCCCAAACGCTGATCCGCACAAAACTGAGGAAATTACTGTATCTGTATTCTGTAACAGCCACTGCAGACCAGGAGTCAGGTTCTTGTCGTTAGCATTAGCGGTGGACTCCTGCAGTGCCATGTGTTCAGCAGCAGTGAGTGTTTATACTAACTGGGGACCTCCATCAGATCAGATCAGTCAGAGTGAAACAGTTCGCCAGTGAATCTCTCAGTTTTAATGAACTTTACACCAGTATCCTTTTTCCCCGAAGGGACATGAATATGGATATAATATCCAAGGAGATAAGGCTTGTAGATTTATTAATATTATCTGAGTCTGTGATCTATGATATGTTTTATATTCATTGTTTGATTAATTGTTTCTGAGCTGATAAAGGACTAGAGTGTGATTGTAGGGCGGATTGTTAATACGATGTGTTTTAATTGTTATAGTCTATGAGACTCTTTTTGATTGCTGCTTTATGTTGGTCTTACAGCACTTCATTTCTTTTAATTTCCAGTCAAAAGGGCCATCAAATACCAGTTATTCATTTATCATTCACAAAACAATATATTTTTAACCCTCTGGTCCTCCTGTGGGCCATTTTTGTCCACTTCACTCTTTTTTTTTTACCATTTTATTTGTGTTAATGCAAATGGAATGAAAGTTCTCAAGGATCTGGAGTGATTCAGATCTTTTCATTTTTAACTTCAACTCATTAAATATATGCAAACAAACTGGAATTTGAAGGATTTTAAAAAACAAAGGAATAAATATTTCATACTTATGACAAGAACTGATGTTAGTTAAAAACTTTATGTAGTAAAACTAGCAAAAACGGTGTATAACAATGTATTAAAATTATATATAAATATATGACATTTATATAAAATATTATATAAAATTACTCGCTTGGCCAAAAATTGGTATATGACTGGAAGAAAACTAAAACCTCCATTTCTTAAGAGTTGAGTTTAGAATGAACGTATTTTAACCTAAATTGTATTGTTTAACAGTGTAAATAACAAGGAATTAAAAAATGTAGCTTTGTCACTTGGCCGAAAACCGAAACTGGAACACCAAAAGAAATTACTATTATTAAATTATCTGTTACAACAATTCAAACAATGCTAAATAAACAAAATATTTTACTTGGCCCCACTGAATAGCCTAAAAGTAAGAAGAAATATTATACAATAAATATCTTCTCTCATAAAACAAGAATTCAAGTGTATTTTCCTATTCTGAACGAAAAACTTTAAATTAAATTAGCCAAAAATTGGTATATGACATAATCTGGAAGAAAACTAAAACCTCCATTTTTCAAGAGTTGAGTTTAGAACGAATATATTTTAACCTAAATTGTGTTATTTAACAGTGTAAATAACAAGGAATTAAAAAATGTAGTAGTTTCAATTGGCCAAAAGTGGCCACAGAGAAGCTGATTGGATAGTAAAGACAAGGAGGGTCTGAGGGTTAAGACAGTTACACAGAAACCTCAACAACTAAGTATAATTGTTGATTATTAATTGTGGCCACCCTTTCTCTTTACTACAGCTGTCACTCTCTTCTCATCTACTTTAAGTTTTTATGCAGAAATCAGGGTTAAACTGTATTTTTCCAAGCTTCTCCTAAGTTCAGTCTTAGTGTTCTATTGCAGTTTCCTGTATTTTTGTTTCTTTTTCTCAGTAGTAGCTTCATTAGCAGCAACACATCTTTACAGACCCTTAGTGTTGTGTAAATCTGCTCAAGCAGAAGCAGAACTTGATTTTAGAGATAAAAGCTTAAAGTACTGTTCATCTGAGCAGTGCTCCGTTAGGAGTCCCATTTCTTTGTAGCTTTTGAAGACTTCTGTTTATATCCTCCTTACTTCTGCAGGTGGATGATTTTCTATCTAGATGTCCAGGAATCTCTTCTTTACATATTTTAGATGCTTGTGAGGAATAAGTGAGGCAGCTGAGGTGTGTGTGAGAATCTGCTTGTATGAACGGTTTGTTAAATGTTTCAGCTAGGGATGCACCAAAATAATTTTTTTGGACCGACACCAAAAACCGAAAATGACAAAACACTTGGCCGAAAACCGAAACTGGAATCCCCGAAAGAGATTACTATTATTAAATTATCTGTTACAACAATTCAATCGATGCTACATAAACAAAATATTTTACCTGGCCCCACTGAATAGCCTAACTGTAAGAAGAAATATTAAACAATTAAATATCTTCTCTCATAAAACAAGTATTCTAGTGCATTTTCATGAACGAAGTGCATTCAGAACAAGTGCTTTAAAAACTGGTTAAAGATTCTCTGGAGTCCTTCAACAAAATAGTGTATTAAAACTGAGACTGGCAGCCCATATCTTAACCATAATCACTGGAAAACTTCCTTGCCTTTTCAAAAACACAGAGTGGGTGTGCTCTAAGGGTCTCGCCTCTTCTGTGCTTCATGCTCTGTGCCTTTGTAGATCCTCCTCTCTAGAAATGTCGGCATTCCGCTTGTCTTTCTTATGGGGATTTTCCACTGTCTCTTACCAGCTCGGTTCGGTTCAACTCTACTCGCTTTTTTGCTTCTCCTTTTCTAAAATCTGAACATTAGCATTAGTGCTAGCATTAGCATTAATGCTAGCTAACGCTAATGTTGCTTCTTTAAGGATAAGAAATAAAACCCCTCTAAATTTCATCCATGCTGGCGATTGTAATGATGCCGGGTTGTTTACCTCAGCTTAGAGCGCTCAGCTCGGGCTGCTGCTCAGAATGTTTGGTCAATATAGCAGCCAGCTGTAGTGGAAAACCAAACTGTATAAACTGAAGAGAGTAGAACTGAACTGGACCGAACCGAGCTGGTACCAGTCAGTGGAGAACCCCCACATGTTGACTGTAATCCAGTTTGGTGCGTGCAGTCTGCATCACTGTTTCAGTCACGTAAAAAATATTTCGGCCAAAAATTTCGGTGGCCGAATATTCGGTGCATCCCTAGTTTCAGCATAAAAAAAACTAAATTACTGAACGTATTTACTACTATTTAACTTATTTTTAGCTTCTTCATTGTGATTTAAGCTTTAATCTGATTTTATTTTCACATCCAATTCAGTTATTTCAGTATTGGTTACTTTCTAACCTATGAAGATTTAGAGTTTACAGACTAAGTAAAATTTCGAATCAGCAGATATCTCCTCAGTGTCTGATTCATTATGGCTGGGAATTAGCTTGAGGAATCAGACACTATCAGATGCAGGAAGAGCTGCTAAGAGTTTGGCTCAGTCTGGTGATTAATGGCTGCTGCAGTTGTGGTTCCCCTTGAATGGAGGCTGCGAGTGCGGAACGTCCTCTAAGCTCTTGCAGCGCCTCTGAATCCCGACCACAGCCCGCCGCCACCATCCATCATCCCACAGCTCATTTGGCTTTGTTTTCCACCAGCCATGATAAACTGACTTTGGATAGTTCATGTGAGAGCTGAGAAAAAGTGGCTCGGGTGTAGATTTTGGAGGAAGTAGCAAAAGTCAAAATCCGACGAGACCCAGTTGCTTTGGTCAGTTTCCATATATGTGTCGGGTTTAAGTTCAGGTTCTCACAGCCTCAGTGGTGGTTCTAGACCAACATTACCAGGGGGCCGAGGTGGGGCCAGTGTGTTTTTAGGGGGGAACATATAACAGCAAAACAGGTAAATATTTAATTTTATATATTTTATTTAGCTTTTCATTTATTTTCATTACAGTTCTTTTTCACAGCATGAAATCAATCTTTTTACACTTCACACTGCTGGTCTTTAGGTCACAGATAACAGCGTTTGTGTGGTGCTTAAAGCAGTCCATCTAGAACACACGGAGCGTTAGCACGAACAGTGCATGTTGCGATAAGAAGTGCAGGGGCCATAACAGGGGCCAGGAGCAATTCTACAGGGGCCCTGGCCCAAGCCGTGTATGCACAGCCTGGTTCCCATTTTTAACAGATTCACCAGCTATTCTCCCGATTTTGCTTTTTTCTTACTTTATTCTTCAGACAGCTATTCTTTCCTAACTTCACAACGGTTTAAACTGTGGAGTAACACAAGCATGTGCTAACAACACAGTACAGCATGTGAATGTTGCATTTTGGAAAGTTTATGCAGATGAAACTGTTTGGGAGGGATTTAAGTGTAACTTTGGACCACTTATTATTTTCCTATTATGAATATTCCTAATGTGAATTTGGTTTGGACCCTTGTGTCGGTTCAGTTTTGGACAGAATTCTTCTAAAGTATTTTGTCTAGTTAGGTCTGTCTCAGAAAGTTCTTGGACTGTAGTGGAGGCAGAGATGAAAAATATGGACTTGATATTACACTATTATGTTTGGACAAAGTACAAACAATGTTTTACGTTTACACTGAATTTTCAACTTAACCTGAGGGGGGCAGTAGTTCATCTACAGGGCTGTTTCTAACTGAGCAGAAAGCAGTAACTATGACTGAAAGCTCACAAAGTAGTGAGTTCTGGGAGAATTTTAAAACAGCTTATAGTCAGAAACAAAAGTATTTTTACAGGTGAATTTAAATTTGCAGTGAAAAAGGTAGTTTGTATTTTACATGATGTAAAAACAAGTAAAACTAAGGTGAATAAATGTATTTGAAATGTATAAAATAGTTTTACATCTTTATACACCAGCTTGTTATAATGGACTCACCAGAAGAACAGCAGCAGTTATACAGATGTAAGTCTTTAAAATGACCAAGAATTAACACAAGTGTTTAGAATTCTGATGGGGTCTAAAGAGTTAATACGTTATAAACAAATGAATTCTTGAGTATTTAAATAATTCATGCCAGACCTTTAAAAAAAATAGCAAACAATGAATTGCACGGTCTCCTTGCAGTATAGTATATTTATCTCCGATCTTTGCCTTACCTACATGCTGCAACGCTGTGGGATCTGAGGTTATCACGGTCACCAGAGCTCCATCCGTCATGGAGACCCATTCTGTGGTGGCAGCTGATGGTCAAATGGGAAAAATAGTCCAGCATCTTTGCCTCTGTTCCCTGTACAGTAGCAGCGCTTAATAGAGCCCCACCCTGATCTCCTTCACTGTCCGATCCTGAGGCTCTAAAATCATTATCCTCGACCCTGACGGCAGTTTTACAGAACTTTATATATTCACTACAGAGGCTTAAAATGTTGTTAAAAAAACTTTTTGATGAATAAGAAATTGTTCACCCTGTTAATGTATATTTTAAATTCCCCAACCGATATCTTTCACAGTAAGAAACAGCGGGGAGTGTAACATCTGCGGGTTTACAGCTATATGTAGTTGCTAAACATTTGAAAAGCAGCTGAGACACTGAAAACGTCCTTCTGGGATAAATACAGAGTGAAACAGTGAAGAGCATCTAAAGTTCTTCTTGCTACTCCTGCAGAAATGCCTCATACAGACAATTGTACAAGTCGAGTCTAATTCATTTATATAGCACATTTTACAACTGGTGCTGTTACAAAGCAGCAAGACAGTAATGATGAAGGCAATGAAAAAGTCCCATAGGTATACAGACTAACCACAGACGACAGCTAGAGTCTAGAGTAGAGTAATCAATAAGAATCTGTATTTAGTAGGAGCAGGTTTTAAGGTCTTCCTCACACCTGGGATCCCAACAGTGGGTTCAATTTCTGAGACAGTTCAGATGAAGCATGAATAGGTTCTCCATACCAGCGGGGTCCAGTTTTATCTGTGACGGGCCATAGGGCTGGAGGTTTTCACTCCAGTGGAGCAGGAGATCCCATGATCTGTGGCGTGAAGCTGATTAAGTGGGTGGAATCGATGTGCACCTGATGGTTGGTATAACAACCTGCAGCCACACTGGCCCTCGGGGATCATGACATGAAGTTACTCTGGCCTTGTGCAAGTCCATTGACATCAAGTGCCATTCAGTAATGTATTCAGTAATGATCTCAGTAATGAAAAGATAGTTAATATAAATTCTATCGGTGTTGGTAACCTCATGATATGTAATTTTCTTCAAATTGAATTTTTATTTCATTGTTACCGTTGCCTCAGATCATGATTAGTAATGTGGGATGGTCATAGACTAGTGGGTAGGATACTTGCCTCTGGACCAAGAGGTCATGGGTTTGAATCCTACCTACAGCAAACCATGGCTGGGTTCCTGAGCAAGACCTTTAACTTCAAGTTGCTCCAGGGACACTGCCCCCTGTGTGTGGGGAATGGAAGTCGCTTTGGACATTATCAGTGTGGTAAATGTAAAATGATCTAGTCTTGAACCAGAGTGGATTCCAAAAACAGAAGCTGTTTGTAAGGCTGTCCAGTTACAGAATGATGCCATCTAGATGTAGACTTAAGAAGTGCCTTAAAGGACAGTAAACTTGTGCAGTAAAGGACACTGTGATGGCCCTTGTGAAGAGGCCTAACTGAAATGAGCATAAACCACCACAAATGATCTGTTCTAGGATATTGTCTACATTGACCCTTTCAGTTCAGTGAGCTGTTAAGACAATCTAATATAGGAAGCAATTAGTGCATATTTTCCAAAGTAGTGCAAACATTTCTGCACTTTCAGGTTTTCTGTATTCTTACTCCTGCTCTAGCAATCTACCCACTTTTTAAAAAATTAATTGTACCGTTTTATTTACTCTCCTCTAGTTGGAAGATAACCAGGGCCCCGTATTGATGACCACAGTGGCCATGCCTGTATTCAGCACCAAGAATGAGACAGTGAGTAAATGACTGATTATCGCAGCCTCACCCCGTTCTTTCTCATCCTTTCTGCTTTGCCCCGTTTTGTTTTCATGTTACATGTGATGTTTGTTTATGTTTTGACTCCTGGTCACACTCCATGTTCCACTTTCTCTTAGTGTTTTCATCTCTAGCCCCACTCCTGCCCTGCCCTCCTGGTTCGTGTTGGCACCTGCCCGCCTTCTCTTTTAACCTTCTTTCCAGATTACCTTGGGCCTGTCTTAATATTTTTGGTCCACCATGGGCTTTTCCTCATTTCTGGCTGTTTTTCCACAGGGCCTGTGTTCCCTGTAGCCATGTTTCCCAGTTTGTTCTTCTGTTTGTTTTATCTTAAATCAACTCCCGCATGTATGTCCATGTCTCACCCTCCCTACCCTCGATCACAGATGGACCAACTTTCATGAAAGGATATAATGGATTACGATTGTGTCACTTTCTTAACTGGACCAGTCTAAAGAGAAAGGCCAAATTCCAGGATGTCCTCAAGCTGCTAACCTGGCTACACCTTCTCTACCTTCTTGCACAAATAAAGACTTGACTTTAGACTTCCCTCAGCAACTCGAGACTTGACTCGGGTGCTGTGACTCGTGAGTCATAACTCGTAAACCATGTTCTTTTCATGGAATTATTTATTTATATCTCGCACTCTTTCCAACGACCCGAAAACCGTTCACTTCGCCCCGGTGTCCACCGTCACTGGCCTCTTCATTCCCTGATCCCTCATCACTGGTCACTAAGGGAAAGCTGCCCAGCATGTGTACCAGCCAGTGACTCCTTACCTGTCTCTGTCCAGTCGAAGCCATTATCTCTGCCCTTGTGTCTCCCTCTCTATCTGTGGTGTTGTCCCTGTGCCTCTTTTGTCGAACCCTATTCCAGTTTGAAGTCTAGCGTCCATGTATTTGCTTTTTCCTGCTATTCCTTAGATTTTTCTGCCTGATTTGTCTGTTTTTACTCATCTTCATTCCACCTGTCCTGCCCACCACCCCTCGTCCTGCCAGGTCCTGAGGAGGAACGTTTCGCCCCTTTCTGGGTTGGCCTTTGTTTCCATTCTTAGAGCAGATGTTACACAATCTGCTGCCTTTGAAGCCACGTAGAAACATTTCAGAATGCAGCTTTACCTAAATGTGTCCATGACTCCTGTTAATCATGCTTCTCCTTATTCACCAGTGCTGCTGTTTAGAGTAACAGGCATGACCATGAGTCGACTTTTGTGAAGGGGAGTAGAGTAAAACAAATGAAATGAGAATCTACAATAATTTTACTCAAAGGTCTGTTCACACTAGCACTCAGATGTTGACAGAACCTCTGGGAAGGAACTGTGGATGCCGTCTGTCTGACGTATTTGTTTCTGTTTCAGAAGAATAAGGGCATTCTCCTCGGTGTGGTGGGCACAGATGTCCCAGTGTCGGAGCTACTGAAGACCATACCCAAGTATAAGGTACACAACCATTCGCTCAAAATGAGCCAAATTGATGCGTTTTATTAACTAGTGTTTAATATTGCAGATAAAAGTACACAAATATACAAGAAAGTACACAGGCTGCACTGCAGGCATTGTGAGGCACACAGGTGGATGTTTGGGTGGAGAGGTGGAGGTTCTTACAGGATTAGAAATGTTCAAACATACTTTGGATGAAAGCCTGCAAAGGAACTGCTGAAACAATAAGGATCCATAACACACCAGCCATCTTTTGAAAAAATAGTTTTCTTAATGAAAGTTCTGTACTTTTGACACAGTGATGCAAACGTCCAAATACTTTTTGGAGCGATTGGTACATTAATCAATAGGTTTAATTAATAAACAGATACAAAATAGATTTGAACTATGCATAATTACTGAAAAATGTGACACGTTTAACAGTGAGGAAAGCGCAGCGGTCCTTTTTTCGTCTCCTTCCTCTGATTGTTCTAACCTTTTTCTCTTCAGACAAAGAATGGCAGGAAAATTACAGCCTTGGCTGTTTTTCACAGCTCCCTTTTACGTAAGAGGAACAGAGAAGTTAATTTATGGACATATCATGAAGAGAAAATTAGTGGGTTTCGCTTTAAAATACTCCTGGCATTTGAAAGTGTGTTATTTTTTGGGGGGTCATGCCATTCAGCAGCATCTAGAAAAAGGGGACACTGTAGTGAGAGAGTGTGTGTGTGTGTGTGTGTGTGTGTGTGTGTGTGAGAGAGAGAGAGAGAGAGAGAGAGAGAGAGTGGGTGTGTGTGAGTGTTTGTCTATCTGGTCATTTGTCTGTGTGTGTGGGGTGGAGGACTAGTGGGTAGGACACTTGTCTCTGGACCATAAGGTCATGGGTTTGAATCCTACCTTCAGCACCACCACTGGGTTCCTGAGAAAGACCCTTAACCCCAAGTTCCTCCAGGGAGACTGTGAGACTGCCCCCTGTAGGTAGGGAACGGAAGTCACTCTGAATAAAAGTGTCTGCTAAATGCTGTAAATGTAAATGTCTGTTGTCTTGTCATTTGTCTGTGTGTGTGTGAGTTTGTGTGTGTGTGTGTGTGTGTGTGTGTGTGTGTGTGTGTGTGTGTGTGAGTTTGTGTGTGTGTGTGTTAATTGGTGATTAGTGGAACAGTGTAAGGAGCAGGACATTTCTGAGCGCTTGATTGGTGTTTGATATTAAAGTGATAAAAGGGGATGAACAGAAAGTGAAGGGCAAGAATCGTGTTGCTAATTATGAAATGTTACAAGGTCCCTGATTATGTTTACTGTCTGGTGTGTGTGTGTGTGTGTGTGTGTGTGTGTGTGTTCTCACAGTTGGGTATCCATGGTTATGCATTTGCTATCACCAACAACGGCTACATCCTGACTCACCCAGACCTGCGACCGCTGGTAAAGACAAACTTCTCTTACACTTTCTGTCTGACTCCCCTGCAGTGTGGGATGTTACACAGACCCGTTAACTTCAGAGAATACATTCACCAGCAGGTTCTGGGGCTTCACTGGTCTAAAACCGAATAAAGCAGGAGACCAGCCGACACACGCTGAAGGAGATCCTTTTCACTCTCCATAGCTTCACACAGAATTCAGGCATAATGTTCGACTAAAACTGTGTGAATGTTTCTGGTTTCACAATTAGTTTATCACAAACTTGATAAAATATTGATTTCTTGAATTACTCGACCAGGTTTAAATTTTGAGGGTTGGTAGTGTAAATCTAGCCTGCAGTGATCTTAGTGTGCAGGGAGACGATGGAAAGAAGCTTCCATCCTTAAAGAACACATTCACCCACAAAGCACCACCCTTCAGACGGGTTCAACCTCCTCTTTTCTCTCTCACAGCAGTTCCACCCTACGTAAGTGTTTCCACTTGATCTGCTGTAAACTTTCTCATTAAACAGGATGTAGGAGTGCAGACGACTATAGAACCACCTGTAGAACCCACCTGTAGAACTAAGACTAAAACACACAGGACTGTATTTGTGGAGTACATAAACATACGGCAGTCGTACTCATTTAGAAACAAAAAAGTGAAATAAGAAATATTTTCTACACAGAGAATCATTATAATCTAGAAGTTCACTGTATACAGACTATTGTACCATTTACTCTTCTGCAATGCAGCTTACATCCTCTAGAGGGCCCTCTGTGCATTCTCAAACCTCAGGAGGAGCTCTTTTCTTCCTAGATGACAGAACACTGGGCAGAGAACCCAGAGAACCCTGGTTCTATTTCATGTGCTAGAATAAATACATAATAACAAACATAAAATAAATATTTTAGAACTCAAATGCATATTAGTACATTTATGATGTTCTAGATTTACATATTAGAGCAGGGGGTGCAGAATCTAAAGTTGTGCTGTTTATCTGTGTGTGTGTGTGTGTGTGTGTGTGTGTGTGTGTCAGTATGAAGAAGGGAAGAAGAGGAGGAAGCCGAACTACAGCAGTGTTGATTTGTCTGAGGTCGAATGGGAAGACAAAGATGACGTGGTTTGTTGTTGTTTTTTATTTCTTACACAGAATATTGCTTGTAAAAGTAAAGGAAGACTTTACTTTTGCATTAGATTTTGTATTTTGTATTAAATGTATTAATGAAATACTGTTGGCACAATCTGTGTTGGAAATGAATAATTATGTTTTAGTAAGACTTGACAATCAGTTCTTGATGTATTAGTTTACTTTTCATTAAACGTTAGTTACTAAGTACTGAAGCAGCTGAGGACACTGTTACCTGATCAGTTTTCACTTCTGCTGCCTAAAGGCAGAAATATACTTGCTGTTAACTACGTACGTATGTACGTACGTAGAGCCGCGGTCCGTGTTCTGCGTTCT
>JBBPDB010040580.1:0-11413 GCA_037974465.1 Brachypetersius altus | reverse complement strand
TACAGAGAAGGAGAGAGAGAGATGCGCGGTCCGGAAAAGTCACAAACGAGAGAGAGACAGATATAGAGAGAGCGCACCCGAGAGAGAGATACAGAGAGAGAGAGAGAGGGAGTAAGGGAGAGCGACAGCGAGAGAGAGCGAGAGAGAGGGAGTAAGGGAGAGTGACAGAGAGAGTGACTATAGAGAGAGAGACAGAGAGAGAGAGAGAGTAAGAGAGAGCCCTACAGCCATGCACGGGGAGCCAGAAGAACTCAAATGAGTAAAAAAAATATATTGACACGAAAAAATTAAAAAGCGGAGAATACCATCAGTTTCATTCTCAAAAAAAAAAATCCACGTGTGACTGGATCCGTGAGTCCCGATCCGAGTAAAACTGGGGGTTTACTGTATACTACTAATTAACAATTAGTATTCCTTTAACAATTCCTTTGGTTGGATCAATGTGAAATAAGTATGAAAAACACAAAATTGTTAAGTGGTATTTATAGTTATAATCAGAAACATTCTCACCTCAAATGATATGAATAGTGATATGAATCAAGGTTAATGAAAATGAATCAGAATCAGAATCAGAATCAGAAAACTTTATTTATCCCGGAGTAAATTGTTCAAATGTATAATAAAAAGCCTTAAACAAAAAAATATTAGTTTTTTTTAGCCATTTTGAGAACATAAATTAATTTAACTTCGAGTACAAAATGTATACAACCCACCACTTCAGTGCTTTGTGGAACATCTCTTAGATTTTTGAACTTCTAATAACCATTTTCAGTAAGTGCTGTCAAGATTCTTATACCTCTGCGTTTCAGTCGTTGCCTGTTTTTGAAGAGGAAAAGCCACATTAATGTTTGATGGCTTCCATGCCGCAACTGCCCTCCAACGATTATTAATGGGATTTAAATCTGGGGACTGAGATGGCCACTCCAGGACATTCCAAGAACTATTTCACAAGCAAGCTTTGGCTGACTTAGAGATGTGTTTGGGATCATTGTCTTATTGAAAAGACCAAAGACCACAAAGATTCTATTTCTGCACCAAAGGCATCATATTTCTCTTTAAAATGGTCTGGAATTTCTGGAACTCTATGATTCCAGTTACCAGTTCCTGCGGCAGATAAACCTCTCCAAATCGTGATGACCTAGCTCCTTGCTTGACAGTGGGGATGGTATTCTTTTGGTCATTAGCTTGGTTTTTCCCATGCCAGACATACCACTAGTTCATGTGTCCAAACAGTTTCAATTTGGTTTCATCAGTGTCTCCCAAACCTCAGCAGGCCTATCAACATATCTTCTGGAAAATTCTAGCTAATTCTAGGGTGTCACGGACTGAACAGGAATAATCTGGTTCTTTGCCCAACTGTAGCGTGGAGGAAGAGCCCAAACGCAGACGAAGCGAGAAAGCTGGTAAGCCACGTGATTTATTCTAAGAACGCTCCCTAATGGAGTAAGAACTCGCACCAAACGAGTCCGCATTCTCACACACACACACACAGGTAGAGAGAGGTGAAGCTCCGAAGAGCAAGAGTACTCACAGTACCGGAGACCAAGGGTTGAGTCGACAAGAAGGGCATGAAGTTAGGACTTCAATGTCTGTGTGATATGTGTTACCTGCTTCCTGTTTATATACACTCGTGAGTCATTTCCGGTGCCTATTGACGTCACGTGACCTGGTGTGCGTGACAGCGGGTATCTTGGAGTGCAGTTATGAAGTCCCTGTGTGTCACGAGGGCTGGTCGGAACTGGCCCTCGTGATTCCCCTCTTGGCACGGAATGCGCAAACTCAGTGGATTCCATGCAGTAACGTTTATTGAACAAAAATAAAGGAACAGAAATAGGCACGGTGGCCTCCAGGATACAAAACGGGATAAGAACAGGATACAGATACACGAGACGTGAGGTGAGGTGAAGTTGATCGAGACATGAGGAGAACTGAAAACACACAGGCTATATACAAGACGTAATCACAGACAGAACTCAGGGCAGGTGAAAACAAAAGACACGTGACACAAACCAAGAACACAATTCAACTTAAAAGTCCCAAACATAACGTAACATAAAAATAGTGGCCACTAGCGGCCACCAGCCATGACACTGTGTGGTATATTCCACTTTCGAGGCATTTCTCAGCATTTATTCAGCTGTTAATTCAGTGTCATCATATAGTGGTCACCAAAACACATATCCTGGCCTTCATCAGGTAATCCTTCAGGAACATGGTTTTTCTTAGTTATTCTGACTCAGCTGTTAACGATTCTTGATTAAGTTTTGGGCTTTCTCCCTCAGTCAGGTCAGTTTACAGATATGTCCGAAGTTTTAAACTTCCTCTTAATGATCCCGGTGGTGCCTCTTGAAATGTTACATTTTTGGAAGATCTTCTTATACCTGATGCCCTCCAGGTGCAGTGACATCATTTTCGCTCTCAGCTTTTGTGAAAGCTCCTTAGTCTTACAACTCGCCTTCAACATATTCATGGGTGGGGCTGAATTAAAGCCATTTAAGGATCATTATAGAATTCCCAAAGGCTTAATTATGTTTAGTTCCACTTTAATCTAGCTCTTTGAAACATTTTCATTGGTAAATCCTTTCCATCTTTGGGGGTTGAATGTTTCTGATTGCAACCGTACGTGTGATTAGAGATTTGAGGGACAGGAGATGCTGTGATTTTTATGCTGTAAAACACATGGCCATCCCTGAGGTGAAGCTTTTCTGTTAAAAAGCACTCAGTGATAGACCTAAAGCATAAAAAAGGAAAGACAAAAACACAAAAACCTGCTCCTGCGACTGGATTCATATCCAACAACATAACCTTGTTTATGTTAATTATGCTTTCACTTGGTGCTGCTTAATTTGACCTCAAAAATAGCAGCAATCTCTTCTTGTTTACTTCACTATTAAGAGTGGGTGCTAGAACCACGATATACAGCTCCAGAAAAAAATAAGAGACCAAATTTCTCAGGTTCTTTTCTATGTGCAAATATTGAACAGAACAGCTTTGGCTTGTTTAACTGCTGACAATATTTCTCCTAATTTCCAAAGAAACATATAGTTCTTTAAAGCATAATTTTAAAGAAAATGACAAAACATCAGAATAAGAGAAATTATGCAACAAGATGATCTCTTGTTCACTCTTAAACAAAATGACAATAATTGTCTTTGACACACTTTGAGACACGTAAGGCTGTGCAAATTTCAAAAATAGATGACCTAGTCTTAAGATTACTTACAGAGAGATAGGAAAAGAAATAATATAATAACAAAAAAATAAAGTAAGAAAAATATTTTGTAAATCAGAATGAGGTGCTTGTGTAGATACTGGCATGGAATGGGCATCTGTAAATCAAGAGATGCCACTTTACAAATAAACTGATGTGGTCTCTTATTTGTTTCTGGAGCTATATATGTATATCATATGATGAATACCGTGTTTTATTACATCCCATATTCTGCATAATGTTCCAGCAATTAAAAAAAGCAATAGAGCAACTTGGGGAACCTAAACATTTTGGAAGGCTGAAACACACAATATTATATTGAAATGGTGCAAAGCAGTGAATTCGTTCTTGCCACGATGCATTACAAGCAGAATAGTTTCCACAGGACTCAGTAAAGTATGTGAAGTGAAGTATATGTGGACAGACTCTCCCAAGGCTCAAAGCATCAGTGATAGTGATACATGTATCTAATTACAGCTCATCTAATTAAGCTTTCATCACTTTGCTAAATTACATGTAGTAAGTCATCCATGTAGCGCAAATTAATCCCCCCTCTTCTCGAGCAGAGCAGTAAAAAACTATACAAGCACTATTGAACATTTTATCAATGATCTTTCATCCGTCCACAGTAAACACATATTTATATATCCACTCTGTACATACAGTATATACATACAGACACTTAATGTGTAGATACATACATATACTTATCTAAGTTAACATATATTTAAATATATATATATACTTTTAAATACACATCCGTATTTATCTTTCTAGATTGTTTGTATTCTGTTCTTTTTATACTGTACTGTTGGTATAGTTTTTATTCTATTGTTTTTCATTTTCGCTGCTCTTACCTTTGTACAGTTCACTTACTGCCGTGACGATACGAGTTTTCCACTTGTGTAACTAATAAAGGTTTATCTTATCTTATCTTATCTAACTAAAGAGCCAAATGCTCTTACAGGCCTAAACCGGATTGCTGCCTATTCTAATGAACATTAAGTGAGAGGGTGACATGAAATGAGTGGGTGTGGATGTGGAACACACTCTGTTTGGTTGCATTGGTGTTACAACACAGCCACTAAGGCAGCGCCTTTCTGTACTTAATATGGTATTGCAGGTAGTGGGAGTGTTTGACTAATGCTTTTCCTGCACCAAGTCTCAGATGACTTTCTTCTGCCTGAGAGATCACGATAAGGACATACTTTTCTCACCCACACAGCAGAGTTTCCTAATCAGCTTGCTCAGATACACATCAGAGAACGGAAGTTTGAATAGCAAAAATGAAACACAAAGCTCATGATCGATGGCTTCCCATGAGCTTCCCTTATTACAAAGGTTACATTGCAAATGATGGTGGACCATCTCCAATGCAATTAAAGCCGTTCTGCTCACTGGCCTTCACCCTGAACGCATTCATGGAGCAATGAGCAGAATAAATAAATGGTTTGGGAACCCCTTTTTTTTGTTTGTTGCCTCTCCTCATCCGGGTGCAGTAGTCCATTAAACATGGCTTCAAAAAAACAGCCTCTCTTTCAAGTTGACGATCGTCAGAGTTCTCGAGGGCAAATTAAATTGAGCATGTAAAGAGTGTGCAGTGTTTCATGGCGCTCCCCTTGTTCGACCATTTCGTTGCTGTGAGAGAGGTTTAATCTTGTGCTAATGGTCTTCTTGAGTGATAGTGGGCTGCACTGAGAAATATACACTGGAGGCATTTTTCAGTGTGTGACTAAATCCCCAGCACAGAACACTTCAGAAGTCCATGTTGCTTTCACTGTGATGCCAAACAATGTTACTGACTGCATCTTCAAAGCACACATACTTGAGGACTGTCCATCCAAAGTTTCACTTAAAACTGGAAGATTCTTGCAGTCCTGAAACCTATTACGAGCATGGTCCGCTTCTGGGAGGCCCAAACACACACCCAGGGATGCACTTTTATCAGAACTTAAAACACATCACAGCACTGTTCATTTACTGTCGACACACAAAACTGACAGACAAGACTTCTCTCCAGTCTCTCAGCCCTCCACTCAGTTCTCTCTATCACTCTCTTTTCGCTGGAGAGCCTGTGTTATGAGGAGTCCTGATTACTCCCTTGATACCATCCACTTGGCCCCTGCCAAGAGACGAGTCTTGTGCTCAGTCCTAGAGGCATGTGATGGCAGCTCCGTCTCCTGCCTAAATAATCATATATACATTTTTTAAATTGTTTGACAGTTTTCCATTGTTAAAAGCACATGACCTCTCCATGGCTGTAAGTCCAATAGAGCATAGTGATTTTTGCTCTCTCTGGATATCTAGAATGGCCCTGTCTGTCTGTGTGTCTGTCTGTGTGTGTGCCTATGTCTATCGTTCTGTTGGTTGGTTGGTTGGTTAAATTACCCACCTATAATTTCCATCAAAATGAGACAATAGTACATCCTTTGCTGTCAGTCATCCTCTAGCCTGGAGAACTGGAATCGGGCACATTTTGATAATTTTCCAGCAAAGACTCTTTCAGTTAATGCCAAGTTTCATAGGTGTGCTGAACTCCCATGCTCTAGCCCTTCATCAGTGGTCAGGTTCTGTTCTGTTCCACTATTCCATTTATTGCAGAGGACAGCAATGACTTCTGAGGTGTTTAATGCATGTTGATTGGACTACTGTGCTGAGAATAGACCACCGCGCAGTAATGTCTGTTGAGAAGTGGTTCTGCTGTGATTTCTTTTACTGATACATGAAGTGTAGTGGGTCTATTAAATTGCGCATTTGCAGATGGACTACAGTCAGTAATAGTAAACCTACAAAACACATTTACATGCTTGGCAAATCAACAAAATGAAATAAATAAGCAAAATACTATGAGGTAAGTGTACCTAATAAACTGCAATCTCAGAGAGTACTAAGTACTAATGCTATGACTGCACAGACACACAGATACACATTAACAAGAGCCATATAAAATACAGAGTCTAAATAAATCAATAGAAGAATCTGTAGATAAACCTTGGTATGACGGACACTATGCTGTACACACAAAGGCTGGGTATAAATACTATAGAGAAGTAACTTACAGTAAAGTGAATTCCTAATGAAGTGAATTCCTAACAGGTGGGGTTCAGGAGTACATTACTGCACGTAGTGGAGAGCAGTAGGTACACCGTACTCCAAGCATATGTATACATACATCCAGACAAACACTCTAGAAGTAAGCTTTAGCTAGAGCTGATGTCCCTCCTTGCTGAGGTGTTTGGGTAATGAGGACTGCTGCTTACATAAGTCCTACTGCAGCCATGGCTATTCGGGCATGCTTGAATATGTCAGGCTGGATTCCCGCTGAGGGACATGTCTGTGGGGAGGCTGTCCAAACAGCTTTGCAGTGATAGGGGGCTCAGAACAGCTTGGGATGCAGAGATGAGGGGACAGCTGAGCGCCACATGAAGAGCATAAAGGGCTTTATACTGTTCAACCCTCCATTCCTCCTGCTGCTGCTTTGATATGAGCTCTTGAGGAGTCCCCATCATACCATGGTGCCTAGAGTCAACACAAGAGCCCTGCGGTGGTCTTCCTGACCAGAGTGGTCATTCTGTTCATTTTCCCCCCACAAACTTCATGATTCAAATATAAGCGATTCAATTACATTCACAGTAGCGAGTCTAATACAGTGGGTCCTGATCCTGACCCTGAAGCCCCTCTGCTCTGCACATTCAGGCTCTTACCATGCTTGATCCACCCGATCAGCTAAAAACACCCTTTCCTGGGATGTTAGTGCAAGAATCAGAACCATATTATGGTTATGCCCACAAATAAGTTATTTCATTTAACACAAACTCTGTTACAATAAATAAAATATCTTCCTTCATTAGTTACAATCTAGTTGAGTTTTATATTAACATGGACACATATAAACCTAAATATACAGCTCAGGGAAAAAAAGTAGAGACCACTGCAATTTATTTTTAAATCTACATTATGACAACCATTCCATGCCAGTGTCTGTTAAACTCCTACAAAAGCACCTCCTTCTGCTTTATGAGGTACAGGTTAGTGATCACCTGAATCACATCTTATTTAATGAGGAATAGTATATTAACACTGCTGTAACACACTCCTCTCGCAATGTGACCAGTTGGATAGAAAAACCCTGTCAAAGGTAATTATTGCCATTTTGTTTAAGAGTGAACAAGAGATTTATTCCAGTTCTGTAAACACTGCATCATTTCTCTTATTTTGATGTTTTGTCATCTCCTTTAAAATTAGGAGAAATATCGTCAGCAGTTCTTAAAAACAAAGGCAAAGTTGTTCAGTTCAGTACTCACATCTATAAAAGATAAAAACTAAACATTTTTGCAGTGCTTTCTTTTTTCCCTGGAGCTGTATTTTTACAGCATTTGAATATGTCAGCTGACCACTACATGCTTTACTGGGACTAAAATCTTAGAGTATTGACTTACTTTAAGAGAAGAACATCTTCTTTCTCCTGTAAAGTTACCATTTTGGAGGTACAACATTTTATCATTGCTGTGATACTATACTTCCCCGCATCTTTCCAGTTGGTGCTTTAATATGAGCTCTTGAGGAATTCCTCAGCCTCCCATGCTGCCTTGAAACCTCTGGGAAATCAACCTCTGCCTGGTGGTGATAACTCTAAAATACTGTGGATGTATTTCTGTTCATTTTTAGTTTCCAAGTCGCCATTATCCACATGTAAAAGATTCAATTATGCCCACATTGTGTCAGTATATCAGAGGCTAGTCAACGTGTCTGACTGAGAGAACTCTGTTTAAATATTGAAGCTAAGGGAAAATCAAAGAGAGAAAGAAGGTCAAACAATCATACGGCTCCATTTTGATTCAGACCAGTGAGGTGTGTCGATGTCTATTTAAAGATCTGCTGCGAGTCTGTTTTATTACAGAGGATAAGCCAGCATGAGGTCATGCCATCCTTCTTCCAAAGCCCTACAGGCCAGCCTGGAGACAGAGAGAATTAACCTGTGCCTGTATCAGAGAGATGACCTTTCACTACTGCTCCCATACAAACATCTGCAGCAGGTTACCCAGCAGCTTTTGGTCTTAACAAAAAAGGTTCTGTATGGTGCTAAGAAAAGGTTCTTTAACTTGTAACCATACTGCAGAGGTGTCCAACCCTGATCCTGGAAACATTTCCGCAGCATTGTATTCCACTGCATTAGCTCTTTAAAACCCTCTTTTTAAGGATGTGGTTAACATGGTGGTCACATCACAGATTCTAGAGCTAAGCCGATCCTGTTTACCACTGGACTGAGTATTAGTGCTTTGCCTTGCTTTAAATTATTTGTATTGTTTTGCAAATGTGACCTTGACCCTTTGCCTCAACATTTTGATGTGGTCTGTTACAAATGCTGTGCATCAAATGTTGCATTACAAAGTAATTACCCTTCGTAACTATATTGTACAGCCTATGTACACATCATGGAGAGAGAAAGAAGGATGCCCTGTCCTCAATGGACATCACTGCTTGAAAAATGGCACACACCAACCCATAGCCCCATCCACCCCCTACCCATGTCTTTCTCACAACCATCTTTTGCAGGATTCTGCTAGTCACCAAATTTTAGGGCCTAATTGGATTCAGTGTTCCCTGTGTCTTCCATACTGCAAAAAACATTAGTTTCAGCTACGCAGCTGAATATAGACTCACTGCATGTCAATTTCCTCTTGGCAGCTAGTGTGCTAAAATAATAATAATATATAATAATAATAATAATAATAATAATAATAATAGCAATAATAATAATAATAATAATAATAATAATAATAATAATAGCAATAATAATAATAATAATAATAATAATAATAATAATAATAATAATAATAATTTAAGTAATTAAGCCAGCATTGTGTAACTTATGATATACTGTTATAAATAAATGCATACATAAATAAAAAGTTAACAGAGTTGCAAATCAATATTTTGCCTATTTTGACTCAATAGCCATTGATTGGTTGGAATTCAGGGGCACCATCACTTTCTAAACAACAATAATAATAAATATATGCAAGAATAAACAATCATACACAGAAAACTAGTGATATTTGTGTATTAATCTCATTTGAAAATTGATGGCTTTATATGAGGACGAATGAGCTGTGTAATACTGACCCACCACACTCTGGGGCTACACCAATACTACGATGATATTGGTTGGTACAGATTACCAGAAGGTTTATTGGTTTGTTTGTGGAAGACACCAGGAGCCGTGAAGAGTAAAGCCCCAGGAGTGAAGATGGCCATTTAAAATCCAGCCATGTCCCATGAGCCCTATTATCTAAATAAATCAGACTGAGCCGAGCTGCCTTTTGTTTTCCTAATCCAGAACAAAGCAGCGCTTTCAGTGAGCAGGCAACAGTTTGCATCATGCTGCAGAAAGTGTTTTGTAGCAGACCCAGCAGTTCGGTTAGTACCTTCCTGTTAAAGGTGCGGAGATGCCGTAGATCCCCTCTGGCCAGCCTCCAAGCTCAGAAGTGGAGCAGTGGTCTAAACATGCTGAGTCGGAGTATAGCGGTGCTGGAGGTGAGACGAGGGAGCATGAAAGAGTGTGAAATGTGTTAACGGACAGCCTCCCGTTCTCTGGATGCAGGGTCAGGGCGCGGCGGACGGATAACGGGCGGCCCCTGGTGTGTCGGGTGAAGAACCCGGCGAGCCCCCGGGCCCTGGAAACCCGGATGGTCATGAAGGTGCACTGTAAGAGCCTTCTTTTAATCCCCTGTCAACATTCCTGCATTATTCAGTAGCTGAGATGTAAACAAAGAGAGTTTTCCTCTCGTTAACAACCTTATGGAACAAAGCTGGTAGTTTTCAGACTTGAATTTGACAGATTTCAGGCTCATTTATAAGAAACCAAGGATATATTGGTTTATCTGTCGATCTGAGACGAATGAAGATCAGAGCAGGGAGAGAAAGGAGAGAGCAGATTTTAAATTGGGGTCGTTTCTGGCACCTTTGGCTTTCTCCGAAAACTGAATTGCTTTTCAAAAGCTGCGGTTTAAAAACTGCCAGATAAATAAAATGGCTCGGTTTGAAGTAGAAACACACACTTGTTATTCCTGTTTTATGGCGCATCGTGCTTCCCTGAGTCGAGGGCTTCACAGCTTCATTATACACCAAAAAATAATGATGGATTATTGACATTGTGTGACATACAATAACATACGCACAGTTCTATCGTAACTGGCTTCAGAGGCGCATTTCAGAGCCAAAAGTTCATATTCCGTAATAAAATAAGAGTTTGTTTCTTATAGTCATTAGTTCTACTTCACTTCCCAAACACAGAGAGGCTCATATTTTGTTAAGCGCATTTGAGAGCCCTCTGAAGACTTCCGAATGTTCGATGCACTTGGGGCACACAAAATAATTTCTGTGGCTGGTTTAATTAATTGGGCAGTCTGAAAACAAGGCCAGGTTGATTTAAATCAGCCGGCATGGAGTGAGGCTCCGGTCTTAACTAATGTTGCCATTAAAGCTCAGCAAAGTGGTTCGGTTAGTGTTAGAGTACAGCGGTGGTGTAGGAATAAAAATGGGATTGGATTGAAACAACAACAAATAAGACATGCAAAAAGGGTTCTTAATAAATGTGTGTGTGTGTGTGTGTGTGTGTGTGTGTGTGTGTGTGTGTTTGCCTGTGTGTGTGGTTGTATTTATGAGCAAATCTCCAGCTCTGATAAGGCAGTGAGGGAGTGTTCTAATGTAAAAGGCCAATTAATAGCAAACCAGCTGTACATGTGACAATAGAGGTTGCAGGAGCCACTCAACTCTGCTAGTGGGGGCAGTGGGCAGCAGGTCAACATCTAAAGTACAGCAGCAAACAGAAGTGTGTACCCAGGAGGAAAGTTCACACTGAAATAAATCCTGCTTTAACAGGAAAACACTATCTGAGATGCTACAAAGACAAGCACCTTTGAATGGTGTAAAAGTCAAATACACATAATTTAAAGACGGATGCGTCTGAATGCGCTCCGGCTCACGGTTTTCGGGGAATAACCCCTGATCTACTCGGGCTGAAAATACAAATGAGGGCTTGAGAAAATACAAATGTGGAGTTTGGAGTGTCTGAGTGCTTTCCCCGCCGATATACGCAACTCGGAAGGTTGTGGGACAAAAGTATCGGGACATCGTGGCGTGAAAACATCCAGAAAAAATAGCTTTATTGCGACAAAAATACAGAGGGTATTTGCAGTT